>LJSK01000036.1:36890-73944 GCA_001299535.1 Leptomonas seymouri
CCGTTCCATCATCCCATCTTCTCCTCTTGGACGGCACGAATCTAGTGCATTGCCCACCACACCAACAGGGAGAGAGAGTCGGGCCTCCACACCACACCCCTCTTATTCTTGCACCTCTGCGGCTCCATTTTACGAGCCGCTAAACGATTTCGCCTTGCCTTTTTATATTATTGTTATTTTGGCTGTTCTTTGGCACCGTCGTCAGCGTGCCAAGCGCCACACCTTCCCCGCTCTGCAAGGTCCATCTCACTACTCCGCCTTGCCACCAGGTGATCATCGCGCGGAAGGAAGGAGACGTACCACCGACAGCGTTGCCATTTAGTGCTGCGGGGTCCGTCTTCTTCAACAACAGCAATAACAAGAACAAGCGCAAACCCCCTATGCTCGCTGTCCTGCAATTCCGTTTGGAAGCCTCAAGATAATTACTGCAAACTACAGAAGCAGTGAAATCCCCCCCCCCTTATTCCTCGCTGCCCACGCGACTCCCCTTCATCCATATCAATCCGCTACGAAGTGTGTCTCCGTGGCATTGCACTTGGCCGTCTTCTCTGTGGGTTGTGACGAATACGAGGGCACTTGATATTGGAGAAGCGCAGGTGGGATAGTCCGAGGCACGCTCTGTCCTTAGGTGTCTGTGCGGTGTGCAGTGGTTACACAAGGTGTGGTACCACGAAGATACACACACAAACAAAACAGAACAAGGAACTGCACTCCACGCCAACGAGCAAGCTGCGAGGCCAAATGCCGCGTGGAGCTTTTAGGAGCTCGCAGAGCAGCGCCGCTCGTGCTATGGTGGATTCCATGGGTGCCCCAGCTGGCCTCAGCTCTTTTCTTGGCGGCTTTAGCACCGGCACCGACAGCGCCGCCGACGCCAAAAATGAAAGCGAGTACGCTGTGAACCTCAAACTGCTGAACAAAACGAGCGAGATTACGAAGCAAAAGGCATTTGCCAAGCTGCTGGAGCTGATGCGGACTGCCTCGCTCGAGGTGTTGCTCCAGTACGCGGAGGCGACTGCAGAGGCTGTTATTCAGCATGCACAGCACCCGAAGCCGGCCATCCGCGCCTACAGCTTTCAACTCCTGCATGCCCTGATGAGTCAAGACACGGAGCTCAAGAAGAAGATTGCCCCGGAGCTGAAGGTGCTGGCGGGCCTGTGGGTGATGGGGATGAACGACATGGAGCAGCTGGTTTCCCGTGCTGCTGTCGCTGCCTTCGACGCCGCTTTCGCACTGGATAAAAAGGCACGCATGTTGCAGCAGTTCATGGATGCAATTTTGGAGACATTGCGCACCACCGTGGCGGAGGTGATGGCGGTGAAGAAGCCGCTGCAGGATGACGCGATGGACCCGAACGCAAACAGACTGTACGCCGCCTTGAAGTCGATGGGCTATATGATTAAACAGGTGAGCGCTTCGCAGCCGACAACGCTGAAGTTCGTGCAGGATGCGGAGACCTTTGGCACGCTGATTCCGTCACGCAACCCTGCCAAGTCGTACTTGCTGGTGAAGACGCCTTTGGCCCGATCTGCGGTGCTCGCGTTGCTGCGCGATGTCGTGTCAATCTGCCCGGCCACACCCAAAATACACAAGCTGGTGTCGCATGCACTCGTGGGCTCTGTATTGGACCCCAACGTTGCGGTGGCCTCCCGCACCTGGGAGCTTCTTCTCTTTTGGTGCAAAACGAATCTCACCGACGTGGTGAGCAACATGGAGGCCGGCTTCCTCGACGATGTCGTGAACAGCTTTATGGACTGCCAACAGGCGGAGCTCGCCGAGGTCATCTATCCCTGCTTATTTCCGCTGCTGACGTCGCTCTCGAAGGACAGCCGCTGCGAAGGCATGCTAGACGAGTTCTGCGCGGCGCTGGTGGAGAAGCTGCGTCAGGTCACGGAGACACCGAACGTGAGTGCACGTGACTTAGCCGTCTTCTTAAGTGCACTTCTCGAGTGCTGGGAGCTGCACTGTGTGCGCCGGAAGACTGCTGGGGCTCCGGCGGACAGCGTGGAGCTCTTCACGGTGATCTGCTACAATCTCGTCCTGCTGACACAGAGCGAGGCAAAGGCTGCACGGTATCAATCGACAGTCATTCAGATCACTGCAAAGAGTCTACTGAAGACTGGCGGCCGATGCGAGGACATCTTTAAGCAGTGTGTGGATGTGGTGGCGAACCGGTTTAACGCGGCGTTTCGCGTACTGCCGGACGCTCCGGCGGAAGCGGAGCGGCGCAGTTTCGAGCGCTTTCAAGGCCACTTCTTTGGGCGTCTCTGCGCCACGCTCTCCGACCAGTCGTCGTTGCCAAACGTTGCCAAGTCCACCACTGGACGGCCTGACACTGGCAGCAGCAGTACCGCTCGCTGCAAGGCCGTGGTGCTCGAGGCCTCCAGCGCGTGGCTCCTGCAGCAGGTGCCTTCCGCTTCCTCTGCTGCTTGCACTTCGGGCGAAGAGCAGCTCCGCTACGAGCAGCTCGCCGGCTTCTTCGAAGAGACGAGAGGCACGGCCTTCTGTCCCTCTAATGACGTGGCAGATGCCATTCTGACTGCGCTGTGCGCCTACTTGCGGAACGCCCCCGCGGGCCAAACAGCACAATCGGAGGAAGACGGGGAAGTCGGTGAAGGAAGGCGGACGCCTTCGATGTCGTCGGCACGCACGGCTGCGCTCTCGACACTGGTCACCGCGGCGCTCGAGTGGAAGCACCGCCCCACTGCGCAGGCACTAGTGGAGGCTACCAGCTCGACTCATGAGCACTCACTGCGGGAGGCGGCACTGAAGCACATGCTGCAGGATCCCACGAAGCTCTTTGAGGTCTTCACGAATGCCGTGTACCAACTCGACGCCGAGCACGTGAAGCGGTGTGTGCTGCAGTACACGGAGAGAGGTGGGTGCTTGAGTGGGGAGCAGCGAGAGGTGGTGAAGAGGGCGCTGCGAACAGGACTGAAGAAAATCTTGGCTCAGGTGACCGAAGCCGAAGGCGCCTCCGACGCGGAGGCGGCGGACGAGGGAAGTGAAGCGGAGATCCGCAGCGACGACGACTCCGCGTCTTCGTCGCCCGAAACGTCTTCCTCTTCACTCAGCGCTGCATCTTCGTCTTCCACCGACGAGGACAGCAGCTCCGAGTCTCCATCGTCGGCCGGCACAGCACAAGCAGAGAATCGTGCCCCTGAAGTGGAGCGTACGCTGTCGCGGTGGGCCTCGCTGCTGCGACACGGCAGCGACTTCGCTGGTCTCATCGCGCTGTCTAAAGAAGACTTCGTCTCTACACTGCTGACCCCGCTGACGTACATCACGGTTGCCCTCGCGCCCCGCGTGTACCCGGAGCAGTTTCTCTCTTTCAAAGCAATTCGGCTGGCCCTGAGGGCCCAACAGCAGTATTTGGCGTCCGCCGAAGCGAGGGGGACAGACAGCGACGATGGCGACGCCGACGACGACAGCGGCATCCAAAGAGACTTCGTGATTCTCGCCTTAGACGCGAAGAAACACAGCCTAAGCACTGGCGAGAGCGCTGCCTTCACTGAGCGCATGAAGGATCTCATCGAGAGCTACGCGGTCACCCGAGAGGAATGCGACGCGGTGGCCATGTCCACGCTTCGGGCTGCGGTGGACCAGAGCAGTGACTTGCCCCTGTGCTTCTTCGCCGGCCACCAACTGTTTCACATCGCACCCTTCGCTTCGCCAGCGTATTTGCAATCCTTGGTCACAGCGGAGTCGGTGTGGCAAGAGACGGCGATGGAGGTGGACATCGCCGCCCTCGTGTCCAACGAGACGGCGCTCTCCCTCTATGACGGCTATCTCTCTCTAGATCTTCTGCGTCCCCGCTTCACCACACTGGTGCGTACCGGGCAGCTCATACGGCTGATGGACATGGTGAATGGGCCGGAGGCTGCGGTGACGATGGCAGCGAAAGAGCCGAAGGCGGTGGCGCACCTCTTCTGTGAGCTCGTGCGCGTCGCAGCGGGGAGGGAGGCGCTGGCGGATGCTGCCTGCCACACACTTTTTGCAAAGCTGTTTCCTGCGATGTTCGCGTGCTTCGACGTGGCTGCCGTGGCGGTGGAGGTCGCCGCCCAGCTGACCTCCACGGAGCCCTCGGGAAAAGGCCCTGTTTTTCCTTTCCTTCTCCCGACGCTGGCAGCGGTGCTGCGGGACATCGCGACGGCAGAGGACACAGTCTTCCTGCGCCGTGCGATGCGGCTGGTGAGTGCGGTGTCGAGCGCAGCCGTGGCGGCGTTGTTTTCGCCCGAAGGCGCACGCGGCATCGCCGCGCCGCTGGCGCTGGCATACACAACGTTTTTCGCCCTAGCGGATGAGGCGGCGGACATGCTGCGCTTCAACATCGCCGCGCAGATCCCGGCGGAGCGCGAGCGTCTGCTGCTGGAGGCGAGCTGCCAGCTGCCCACGTGGGACCTGACCACTGCGAAACTGACGCTTGTCGTGATGCGCCATTTGGCCTCGCTGCCGGCAGTGGCGGACAGCACTGTGCAAAGTCTGATACAGTATGCCGCGAGGCAGGCGCCACTGGCGGGTCTGGAGCTGCTGGCTGAAGTCGCCTGCACCCGCATTCCCACGCCAAGTGTCTACAGCGAGCTGATTCGGGTCATTGTCGATGCCCTCTGCCGCTCGCACCGTCTACGTCACTTACCTCCCAACGGCCGCCTGCAGAAGGAGAGTAACAGCGGCGCGCTGGTAGGCGGAGGCCCGGTGGCCCTCACGAAGCTTCACCGCGTGGTCATGGCCGCAGTGCTCGCACGGCGCGGCGTAATTCTGCACAGTCGCATGGACAGCGTTCTGCGGAGCACGGTGAACCTGGTCGTGTTCGACGCCGTGTGTGAGGCGGTTTCACGCCTGCGCGTGACGGAGGAGACGGAAGTGGCCTCGCTGGCAAAGCTGATCGCCTTCACGTCTCGCTTTATGGGAGACCTTCTGACGGGTGATGTGATGGCGCTGCGTGCCTCGGAGATTAGCGTGGAGAAGATTGCTTCCGTGCTGAATTTTGCCTACGCGTGGCTCTTCGCTACCGGCATCACGAAGCTGGAGCTCCTAGGGCTGTCGACGGTGGCAGGCGTGATGCGGAGTGTGTGCCTGCTGGCCAACCTCACCTTAATGCGGTCCAGCGTTTCGCTGCGCGCGTCTATGCGGACCATTACGCAGCGCCCTTCGCTAAAGCCGCTGCGGGAGGAGTACTCCACCGCCGAGCCTGCCAAAGTAGCTCAGTTCCGCCAACAAAATGCAGTGCTCATGAAGACACACAAACAGAAGATGCTGCTGTTTCCCTACCTGCTGGCGTGGTGCGTTTACCTGACGACGCCCCCTGCGAACGACGAGGCGCAGGGCAGTAGCAATGTGTCGCGGGACAAGGAGTGGCAGAAGCAGGTCTACGCGCTACTGGACCTTCTTTTCACGCTCATGCTGACGCCGCTGGAGAACAGCATGCGGCGACTCGACGAGACGTTTATCGGGGCGTCGGTGCACCCCACTTCGGCGGAAAGCAGCGCCACCGGGCAGCTGGGCTTCGAGGTGGTGGCGCTCACACGCGTCGATGCAAGCGATCAGATGGCGCAGCTGGCTCGCGGCGCCTTTGCTGTTTTTACCCAGCTGCTGCACGGCTCCACGCTGCCACTGACGAAGAGTTGGCTCGAGACTGTGGAGCGCAAAGGACGGGCCCTCTTCTACGACTCGGTGGCGCAGAACATCTCTCGTATTTTGATTCAGGAAAGCTTCATGTCTGTGCTGAGCCACAGTCCGGATGGCAGCAACACCTTCACCATCGGCGAGGGCTGCAGTGTGGAGGTGAATGTGGCGCAACAGCTGATCGAATTGACCTACGAGATGGAGGACGCGAAGGTTGCCGTGCGCATCACGTTCCCATCCGCATTCCCGCTGCGCCCGCCCGTCGTTGAGCACGAGAGCGGCCGCGAGTGCGGCGTTTCAATGAAGAAGTGGCGCGCGTGGATGCTGAAGATGTCCGTCATTTTGTTTGGTGGGTCGGCCAACGTGTGGGAGTGCATTGAACTGTTCCACCAGAACTTGGAGGCGCACTTCCGCGGCATCGATCCCTGCCCAATCTGCTTCGCCGTGGTCAGTGCAGTGAACCACAAGCTGCCGGATGTGCGTTGCTCTGTGTGCCACAACTCTGCTTTCCACTCCAATTGTCTGTACACGTGGTGGGCAACTGGCTATAGCAACGTGTGCCCGCTGTGTCGCTCTCCTTGGATTGCCGAGTAGTGTTCTGTACGAACGAGAGTGCTGCGGTTGGTGTGTGCTGCTGTTGTTGTTTGCGGGAGGGCCGCAGTTCGTGATTCGGTTGTGACGTGCCTTTAATGTTCTAAGTAACCTCTAATAAATGCTCCTTGAAAAGGCTTCCGCGGCGTTGCCGACGTGTGCTGCGTGGTGGACCCACCTTGGATGTTGTATAGCGGCAGGGCAACATCGTGTGTTCTCTAGTGAACCTCATCGTCAAGCCGGTGCCCGGTGTTGCGCAGCTGCGAGAAGAATACTGAGGTGCTTTTCTTCGCATTTGGCGTGCGGATGAGCGCACGAGCTGCTGCAGCGGTCCACTTACTGCTGTTTCGGCGCTGCGGCCTGCGCATCTGCCCAGCTCACGTGCTGCCACTCTTCCACGCAGCCTCTGACTGCTCTCTGCTTTTTCTCTCTACCACCTGTCAAGGACAAGAGAACCGGACACAGATATCACCGAGGCACGCACCTCCCTTACCCATACACCCCAACCCAATTCTATAGACAGCCTACGGCATTTCCCCGTGGAATCCCCCCCCTCTGCAGGCAACTTGCGCATATTACGCGGGGAGGTCAGCATGAAACCGTACGTGTGGCCCTCCTCCGACGAGGCACCCCCTGTCTCGGCACGCCGCACCTTTCCCCGACAATTCCGAGCCAACCACGGCACCCTCAACCTGTTTTCTGCTACCAAAGCAGATCCCACCGACCACCACACCAGCCCAACCAGCGATGACCTCAAGCGGAGCTCCTCTTCTCCCATCACCGGGCAGCGCAGCCTCCGCTACTGCAACCACAATCGAGAGTCCACCGCCACGCGAGAGTTTCCCACCAACAGACTGCGCCACGTGACGCTGCCGTTGCGCAGCGAGGCGCCGCACGGCATCCGCCACGTCCACGGTGCCGCCGGCGCCGGGCAGAACGTGCAGGTGGTAAACATTACAGCGGCCTACAAAGACCCTGCGCAGATGGGGCCCTTGAAAACGGGTGTGCGGTGCACACCTCGGAAGGGGAGCTCCAGCGAAGTCGAGGCCGCGCTGGCGTACACCGGCACCTGTCAGCAGCTCTCCGCGCGCGTATTAAAGACGCCGGTCGGCAAAGCAGCCCAGGCCTCTCCCTTCACAGTGGACTACACACCTCAAGAGAGGTTTGCGCAGTCGGTGCGCGACCACGCTCAGCGACGCTCGCGCGGTGTGGCCGAGTTTTTCGTCCACCTTGTGCGGAACGCCGTCGGTGGAGTGACGAGCAGCACTCCGAAGCCGGTGGTTGTGCCGTGGTCTTTGGAAGGAGGGCAACCGCGGCGGGTGCTGACGCTGGGTCGGTGCTGCGATCAGCTCGTTGCTCTCACCGCCATCCCCATTTCTTTGGAGGATTTTGCCGCGCTCCTATGGGGTCCCAGCGCAGAGAGGGTGAATCGGGATATCGAGGGCGGCGAAGCGCTGTCATTAGAGGACACGGTGGTGCCGTTCCGCGATTTTGCTGCTGCTTTCGGTCAGAACTCAAGCGATGGTCGTCTGGCGCAGATCAAAATTTGAATTTTGTTTTCTCGATTGAGTGGATGATATGAATGGATGCTGAATCGAGGGATGACGCTCCCTGCTGTTCCATGCCTGTATACGCACACATATATAGACCGCCACGCTCATAGATGCTGCTGCCCGCAAACTGTGTTGTTTCCCTTCTGTTGTTGGTATTTCACACGTGCTGAGGATGCGGGTGCTTCAACAGGATAGCCGGCGCGTACTGGGCGGTATGGGCTGTGGCGTGCACCCGGAAGCGACGCCCCCCACCCTCTTCCGCTACTCGCCGTCGCACTTTTCTGGTATTGAAGCAAGTCATAAAAGTTTGATGAAAATGAAGAAAAATCGAAGGAGTGCAGCATCGCGGTGCACTTTAACGGCAGCCTCTGCTGCCGTAGGAAGTTCAAACACTTCCCTCCCCCCCACACACGCACACATGTAGTGGAGAATGAGGTTTGATTTCAAACACGCGAGTGCGCGCTGTCTGGGTGAGCAACTGCGCAACTCGCGGATCTTTCATCGCGCATCTTGCTTCACGCTACAGGGAGAAGAGGCTGGCCCCCCCCTCCCCCTCTGCGTACACCTGTCTCCGCAGCCGCTCTGCACAAGATACGATGCCCATCCTTCGGAACTCCTTCTCTTGCCTTCAGCCTACTAAAAACTGCTCTCCACGTTAGACAGAGAAGTTTGAAAGAGCCACTTCGCATCGTGTATACAGGCACCTCTACTCACTACCTTCTGCTGCCAAATCTCCACCCCATACCCTTCATCGCTGTCCCTCAGCAGCTTGCTTCTCGTGACTACCAACGTCCCTTGCCGTGCCGGCTCCAGGTTTTTCATCTCCTTAGTGGCCCCCCTCTCCTTAAGGATTTCTGCACCTTCGCGGTGCTTCCTACACAACAGGTGGTGTGCAGCATCAACAAGTTTCGTCCAACTGTTGAGATTTGTCCTTGCTGAGCACTCGTGTTCGTGCGCACCGTCAGGCTTGCAAAAATCCTTCTCCACGCCGTTCCCATAAGGACACGCGGGCCCGCACTTCGTTCCAATGACTGCTGTTGTGAAGCCTACTCTCTCCTCTACCAGTGCCTCACTCCCCATGCTAGCCCAGGCTTCCACCATTGATCCGTTGAGCCTCGTCCAGCAGGATCCCCTTCACATCGACTTCTCCGCCTTCCCTACTGCACTGTCTGATCATGAGAACCTGCAGTGCTTGACGACTCACCTTCTGCAGTTCGGTGCAGTCGAGTCCCTGAACTTGTCGAACACGACAGCGGAGGCCGAAGTGGTGGACCAGCTCGTCCGTGCCGCAGAAGCTGGAGGCGTGTCGCAGCTAGCGCATCTCAGTCTGTGCGCCTCGCGGGTGCACCCGCTGCAGCTCGAGCACCTACTGAAGGTGCTGAAGACCCGTGCCCCGCTACTGACCTCGCTCGACGTCAGCGGCAACAACCTCGGCGACACCGCGGTGGAGGCGCTGGTGCAGTGGATTCCCGCCTCGTTGAAGTCCCTGCGTGTTTCCTCGAACTCCTTTTCTGCTGCTGCCGTCACACAGCTCCTTCAGGCCTTGGCCAAGGCGAATCTGCCAGCTCTCACAGAACTGGATCTGAGCGGCAACAAGTTTGACGAGAAGACGTGCCAGGCCCTGCACGTGCTGCTGACCACGACAGAGGCCCGAACGTCGCTCAAGACGCTCTGCCTGGCCCACTGCGGCCTGGATGACGCGAGTGCGCCGTGTGTGGCGGAGGCGCTCCACACGTCTGCTGTGGAGGTGCTTGATATATCGGAGAACGACTGCCTTTTGTGTTTTGCGCTTGAGTTGGAGGCGTCGAGGCCCATCTCGTTACCCGCCTCGCTGCGCGTTCTCTCCCTTGCCGACAACCCGTGCAGGCGCACCGCTGTCAGCGGCTTGGCCCAGTCGCTGCGGGGCTGCCGCGATCGATTGGAGGGGCTATTTTTGTCTCACACCCTGATGGGTGATGCCTCTCTTGCCGCCCTCCTGTCCGGTGCCGGTGCCCTGCCAGCTCTGCGTGTGCTGGACCTTTCCCACTCTGGGTTGACGTACCGCAGCGGAAAGGTGCTCTCGCAGCAGCTGCCGGTGGCCACGCAGCTGGAGGAGTTGCGGTTGGCAAACAACATGCTGGAGGTGGAGGGCGTGATGGACTTCGCGAGTGGACTAGAGCGGATGTGCCGACTGACTTACCTCGACCTGAGCTCCTGCTACCTCGGCAACTGCGGCGCCGTCGCAGTGGTGACAAGTCTGCTGCGCAGCTGTACCCCTGTGGAATGCCTCGACTTATCGGATAACGGCATTAACGATGCGGGCTTCCGAGATGTGTGCAACCTGCTTTCGCGGCTGACCTGCCCGAAGCTGCGCCACCTCGGCGTGTCGAAGAACGCTTGTACGAAAGACGCGTGCAGCAGCTTGATGGAGATGATGCGAGGTCGCCAGTCCGCGTGCCACGTCGTCGCAGATGAAACACCGCTGGAGGAGTTGGCGAGCAGCAGCGGCTCCCGCAACAATAATTCACCGTCCCCGTCCAGCATGACGATCTCCCTTCAGAAGTGCTTTTCCATGCTCAAAACAAATGCAAAGGACGAGGCGCTGCGCTGCCCCTGAGGGCCGCCCTCGTCGCTGTTCGTAACCACGAGCGCCATCCCATACCTCGTCGTTGTGTTCCTTGCCTTCTGGAGGTGTTCTCCAGTGCGCATGTGTGCGTGCACCTGCGCTGTCTGTCCCTGACTCAACGCATGAAAGGGCACGACAAGCGCAGCAGCCAGCAGCACCCCACAACGCGTGCGTGAAGTGGGGCCGCGGAAAGTCTGCCGTGTGCCGCACAACTCAGCACAGCGGCCATTCGCTTAATTTCTTCTTGCCCCCTTTCGTTCGTTTTTCTACGTCTACGCGCGTTGAACGTGTGCCACAGTTTGCGTGCTCGACGCGCAGGATGGACGGCGAGGCCTGAAGAGGAGAGAAGAAGACCGAGGGCAGGTGAAAGCCCAAATGGGTCTCCAGTTGCGCTGACGTGGGCGTGGGCTCGTGCCGGTGTGGCTTCGCTCCTGCTTCCGTCTTCCCCTGCGCGGTATTGGCGTGCTGGGCTCCCCAAAGGGCTACAACTGCACGGCTTCAGTGTTCTCTGTTTGCATTCCGCAGGTATCTTCTAGCGCACAACGGCGGTGGAACAAACACGCACACACGCAACGGAGAAGAAAGAACGAAAGCAAACTCATGTTAAACAAAACCTCAATGGATTAATCGACGTGACGCGCAACGTGCTGTAACTATTCGTCTGCTTCCACACACCCTTTTTTGTTTTCGTAAGTGTCTTTAATTGAACTGCATGTATACATAAGAAATGAATAACGTATGATTAACGATGACTTCTTTGGCTTGTCTTGTCTTAAACCCAATTAGTGCTATACGAGTTGTAAGAAGTGTATTGGTGGCCTCTTTGTCCTTGCTCTCTATTTTTATGATCTCGTTTGCTTGCTTTTCTCTTCTTTATTTTTGCGCAGGATCTCGACTGTCCACAACGCTTTCTTCCATCATATCAAAGCGTGTTCATTGCTGCAGGCGGCTTCACCAGGCCTGCCTCATGACGGGCGAGGAAGACGCCTCGGGTGGCACGGGAGTGAAGGAGGGGACGCCGTATTGATCCGTGTGATACACAAAGCAAAAACAAAAGAATGGACTAAGCAAGACATGTATTTAACGCATTAAAAAGCGCACCCTTTAAACAACTACAAGAAAACAGAAAAAAACAAAGAAGAAACGAAAAAAGAAAAATGCTCGTGCTTCATTTGTTAACGGATAAACATACATGCGCGCACCGGTGCGGATATCGGAGGGATGTCGTTTGTTCGTATTATGATTAGTTTTATATACTTAGTGACTTCACCTCTTCTTTTGGTGTTTTCTCCACGTTTTGTTGTTGTGCGTTGTTGCTTTTGAGTGCTTCTTCTTTAACGATGACTCGTATTCGATTTCTGCTTTGAGTTGGTACTCATAGGAGTGCTTTTCGTCTTTTGTTTTCTGTGATCCATTTCTTTTCTTTGTTGCAGGGCAGTCGAGTGTCACGCCAAACGGAACATCCCGCCCTGAGGTGACGCGGCCGTTCGCAGAGAGAAGAGCTTAACACAATTTCGGGGGGGGAACGAACAAATTATCGTGCGCTAGGCGCCATCCACCTCTTCTTCTTGCATTTTTCTGTTTTCTTTCACATTTTTTTTTTTTTACCTCGCTATCTCTTTCAAAAGAAAAGAAGCCCTTTGTCTCTATTGCCTGCTGTAAGATGCTTCCAGTTATGAGCGTGAGCTGAAATCAAGTAATGAAATGCAAGGTGCTTTGTTGCTCTTCTTTGCCTTTTTTGTTTCCTTGTTTGCCTGTTGATTCTTTTGTGCGCGTTGCCTCTGCTCTGATCGCTTCACCAGCAACGGCGATGCAACAAACGTATGCTCAGCACAGCACCCCCCAAAAAGAAAAAAGACAGGATTGATCAATATGAGTGCTGTGCTTGCTTTCATTATAGCAGACATACTCCCATCGGTTGTAGTGGCGCGTACCCTTTAGCTCTGTGTGCCAAACGCTCACTCAGAAGACTTCCCTCGTTGCTACAGGAGGCCAGCAACTTCGAGGGCACATTTGGAGAAGCGACGAGGCTCCACAGCAGCTGCGAAATCACGCCACACAAGGGGGAAGATGACTGAAAATCAACAGGACGTTGCTCTTGTTTTTTCAGCGCAACCATAGATCAGGAAATGTTTTCCGCTTGCTTTTGATTTGTTTTAGGTTTATCTCGTAGCTTTCTCTCTGTTTCGTCATGATTTTTGCTGCTCGTTAATTCTGACTCCCGTGTTGTGGTTCATGATAGCGACTACTGATTCTTGTTCTTCTTCCCTCAGTTATTCGCTTCATCAACAACACGCTTTGTAATTGAGTGACAGATTCGTATTTTCCTCCTTCTGCTTTCGTTTCTTTGTGCTTGCAGGACTTCTCTTTTGATGTTCTCTTTATATTTTCTTTGAAACTCTCTGCGCTTTACTTTGTTTTATTTTTCACATCGTTTTTCACACGGCGACTGCAGCGCCGCGCTTTTACTCCTTTCTCTATGCTCCGTTGTATTTTCCTCGTGATGGTGCACCTATAACCGGTGCGGAGGATCACCTCTGTTCTTATTTTCTCAGCGATTCCTCTAAGGCGTTTTCTCTTCCCCGTTGCTCGGAAGTATCTTCCTGCCCGAGCCTATACTCTATCCCCACCGGCTCTCTCAGCATGCGCGGCGCTCCGTTGATTATGAGCGTCCCGTGCTCCCCACAGCAATATAGGACGGAGGGGAGCGTGATTAAAGAAGCTAAGGAGGCGTGCGCTGGTGCGGTGAGGTGGTTTGGAATCGTTGGACAATGCTTCTTTAACGGCCAACAGACAACCAAATAATAAAAAGAAGCGATTGACTTCCATCCCTTCACCGACGACACGAGCACGCGGGCTGTTGCTGTTTTTTTTTTCTCGTTATCATCTGCGCCGCTGCTCTCTCTCGCGCTTTGGCTTCTGGCGTGCTTTACGCAGCAAAAGAAAAGGACTCCTTTTTCTCTAAGGCTGCCGCTTGTGTTTCAACGAGTCACAGTGCTTGCTGACGCGGTGATACCTGTTCTCCCTTTATTGGTGTTTCAATTGTATTTCTTTTTTTGTTTTCGGAAGTTGATGCTAGAGAACTGCTGCCAGACGTCGCGATGCTGAGGCGCGCGTTTGTCCAATGAAGGGTTTTTGTGTTCGCCACGCTGCTTTTCAACTTCTTCATGCCCTTCTTCGTTTTCGTTTTTAATTAGTTTAGTTTCTGTTTTTCTGTGGAAGTATGCATTACTGAAACCTGTATGCTGGATGCTTGTCGCACCACTTTGTGCCCTCTCCCCCCCTTTTTCTTTTTTGGCTCAAATGTGTAGGACACGGTGCCTGGGCAGTGGTGCTGGTTCGTCTGACGTTGCGTGCTTTGGGTAGAGTGGCGGTGACTTTTTTTTTTCAGCATTGCGCTCGCAACGCTGTCGTTCTCGGTTCTTTGCCTTGCCGGCTTTTTGTGTGTCTGTGGTAGGGCCTTCCGTTTTTAAAGCATTGATGCGTTGTTTGATCCCCCTCTTGCCACCCGTGGTAGCGCGGCTGGAGAAAGTAGCGGCGGTCTGCTTGTTTTTATTCGCCCACGCGATGACTTTCGAGCAGGACGCCATTGTAGGAGAATAATCAGTAAGAAGCGTTTAGGGGTAGAGAAGAAGGGCGGCTTGAACGCAGCTTAGATGGAATGCTCTCTTTCCTTTTGCGTGCGTACTTGTGCAGCCGATGGAACACCGAAGAGAGACAGACGGCCGTGTGCTCTTACCGTTCTCTCGACGCCTGTGGTCGGTGCCCGCATTGCCCATGAATTGCTGGTGAAGGCAGTGCCGTAACACTCCGCGGCCCAGATGTCATTTTTTCCTCAGGGCAGCAAAGCCGTCCTCTTCCGTCCCGTCGCTTTCGTTGTTTCGTTTATTTTCTTCTTTTATGCTCTCTGGCCAATTCGTGCTTTGATGAGAATTGAAAGACCTCAGCGGCCCACTTTTGTTTCCGCGCATGGCGCCATGCGCGGACGGGAGATCGGGGCGAGCCGCGTGGAGCTTCTCCTCGAAAGTCACGGGCTCGCTATCACCCCTCTCCCTCGTGTATCCTTCCTTCGCCATGTGTGTGTTGCTCACTGCCCCCCCCCCTCCCCCCACCCATCGCATGATGCATGCTGCTCTTCAACTTTGTACAACAGAAGCTTGAAAAGGGAGTCATTCTCACACTCGTTCGCCACCCATTACCTAGCGTATCGATAAACAACAACAACAGCGGCGCAGCAGTTGTAAAATGTTTCGCCGTGTAGGCTGTCGACTGGCGGAGTTCTGCTATGTGCCCCTCATCTCCAAGGTATCGCACAAGGACGTCAAGTACCGCCTGCTTTCAAAGGAGCACGTTTCGGTTGTGAAGCCCGGTGCGGGACTACCGGAGATACTGAAGGTGGACCCGGCAGCGCTCACGCTGTTGTCCGCTGCCGCCTTCGACGATGTCGAGCACCTTCTCCGTCCGTCGCACCTCGCCTGCCTGCGCAGGATCTTCGACGACCCAGAGGCGAGTGACAACGATAAGTTTGTGGCGCTGCAGTTGCTGAAGAACGCGAACATCTCCGCGGCGCGTGTGCTGCCCGGCTGCCAGGATACGGGCACGGCCATCGTCGCCGGCTACCGCGGTGAGCAGGTCTTCGTCTCTGGCAACGACGAGGAGGCCCTGAGTCGCGGCGTCTTCGACATCTTCCAAAAGCGCAACCTGCGTTACAGCCAGAACGTGCCGTTGACAATGTTTGATGAACAGAACACCGGCACCAACCTGCCGGCGCAGATCGACCTCTACGCTACCAAGGGGGCGGAGTACAACTTCATGTTTGTCGCCAAGGGCGGCGGCTCGGCCAACAAGTCGTACCTGATGCAGGAGACGAAGTCGGTGCTAAACCCAAAATCGCTGCGGAAGTTTTTGCAGGAGAAGCTGGCGCTGTTCGGCACGTCCGCCTGCCCCCCCTACCACGTCGCTGTCGTGATCGGCGGCACGAGTGCAGAGGCAACGATGAAGATGGTGAAGTACGCCTCGTGCAAGTACTACGACGACCTCATCACGAAGCCGGACCTCAAGACCAGTTACACCTACCGCGACCTCGAGATGGAAAAGGAGGTGCTGAGCGTCTGTCAGCAGATCGGTATGGGGGCACAGTTCGGCGGGAAGTACTACGCCCATGATGCCCGAGTGATCCGTATGCCGCGCCACGGTGCGTCGTGCCCCATCGGCATTGGTGTCTCGTGCAGTGCCGATCGCCAGGTACTTGGCAAGATCAACAAGGATGGCATCTGGCTGGAGGAACTAGAGACAGACCCGGCGAAGTTTCTGCCGGACGTGAAGGAGGACGAGTTGCTCAAGGCCCCGCCGGTGAAGGTGGACTTGAGCCGCCCGATGTCGGATGTGCTGAAGGAGCTGTCGAAGCACCCCGTGAAGACTCGGCTGAGTTTAACGGGCACCATCATTGTGGCACGGGATATCGCCCACGCCCGCATGCGCGAAATGGTGGAGGCAGGCAAGCCGTTGCCGCAGTACATGAAGGACCACCCGGTATACTACGCAGGGCCGGCGAAGCAGCCCAATGGACTGCCCTCTGGTTCCTTCGGTCCTACCACGGCGGGCCGCATGGACCCCTTTGTGGACCTCTTCCAGTCGCAGGGTGGCTCGATGATTATGCTGGCTAAAGGCAACCGTAGCAAGCAGGTGACGGATTCGTGCAAGAAGCACGGCGGCTTCTACCTGGGCAGCATTGGTGGTCCGGCGGCGTTGCTGGCCACGGATGCGATCACGAAGGTGGAGTGCCTAGACATGAAGGAGCTGGGCATGGAGGCGGTTTGGAAGATTGAGGTGGTGAACTTCCCGGCGTTTATCGTGGTAGACGACAAGGGCAACGACTTCTTCCAGCAGCTGTAGGTGTGCTGGATGAGCCAACAGTAGATGAGGACGGCGAGGAGGCTCAGACACGTAAACGCAACGCTGGCGGGGCGGAATGAGTTATCGTATTCTTTCTCAAGCGTATCCGTACTTCCATCTGTGTGTGTTGTTTTCGTCGAGGCCGCATCTCCAGCCTCCCGCCCTTCTCTTCCTGCTGCATGCACAATGATCTTGATCTTGTTGTTCATTGGTAGCAGCGTGCATTGCTCTTTTCTGTTTACTGTGAAAAATGGAGCTTTCAAAACCCGCAAAACGTGCCTTTGCTGATATCCTGTGTTGTTTCTTTTCCGTGTCCGCGGTGCATCGTGTGTGCTGCCCGCGACACAACGTTGGTGCTCACCTGGCTCGCTTGACCTGTTCATGGATACAAGGGTGGTGGTGGTATCTCGTCCGGTGGACTTGCACACGCACTTCATTACGGATGCAAGTCCAGTGTGCAGGCCCATCTTTTGACTTTTTTATTTTCATTTTTATTTGTTTATTGTCCCCCCTCCACCCCCCACCCCCTTTTGATGGTATTCGATGCCGCCCCCCCCCCCCCNNCCCCCGTCAGCGAGGACAGGCGGGGGGCTCCCCTCCCACACCTTGGGGCACACGCGCACGCTTTTCTGTTTCATCACGATTTCTTCCCTTCTTGTTTCCCTTTTACCTCTTAGTACTTATCCAGTGAAGAAAACTGGAGGTGGAAGCAGCCGAGTCTCTGTTCTTCGCGCCCCACCATCGACGGCCACAAACGACGAGGAAATATCAGCAGTGCATTGCTACAGTGAGACGAATTCGCTCTTTCTTGGGGAACGCCTATCCGAGTTGGTACTCCCCATTGTTTGCCTCAGTTCCCTATGTGTCTGAGAACGAAACGCATCCGCAATCGCGCGTGTCTTGCAGGGCCGCGTCTTCGCGTAGACGTTCGTGGTGCTCTCCTTAGAGCACATGGGGCATCTTTTTTTTCCTCGTACATGACCTCACGCCTTACATCTTCCCACGCCTTTTACCCCCCACCCCACCCCTACACACACTCTTTGTGCTCCTTACCTATTTCGGCTGGCTTGAACATGTTCTCCTTACGTGTTGCGTGGTGTCATCGTCGCTCTGCTGTCCAGCCCCCCATACGTGTTTCCGCTGTTGTGGTGGTTGCTTTGTTCCTTTGCCAGCCGCGGCAGCTCTTTTAGAACTGCTCCTCATTGCACAGGTTGTGAGGAGACGCAGCACCGTGATAACCGCGCTTTTCTGCTTTGCCTCAGGCAAAGCAACGAGAGAAGTTCGCTGCGCAGGCGCACCTCTCCAACCATCACACTCACACACGCGTCGTTGGCCACGTACACATAAAAAGGGATCGTACCGGAATAAAGCCATGCTGCGACTTTTGAGGTCAGCACGTCATCGGTGCGCCTCCCCTGCGCCCTTTGCGGTGCCAGTTGCCCCTGCCGTCGCCACCAGCACACCGATCCGTGCGGCCGGCACCGTACTTGCTGGTGCGATGCACCAACCTGGAGAGTCGGGGCAGCAGGCAGGATCCAGCGCCACCCTCGAAGGCAAGGAGACGTGGGCCCAGTTCGGCGCCAAGATGCGGCACGGCCGTCGTCGCATCCGCGTTATCGACGTAGCTGCCAAGATGTCGTACGAATACCAAATGCTGAAGAAGATGTGCAAGCGGCGCCCGGCGATGCGCCAGTGGGCTGTGCGAGACGACTTCTGCGATATGAGCCCCGGGGTGGTGGTCATGTCCCCATCCATGCAGGCCGCCTTTATGAAGGTGTTTCGGTTGAAGGACAAGGGCTTGATTCGACAGTGTCTGCGTGACATCATCCCGATTATCGAGTACCGCAATCGAGAGGAGCGCCCGCCTGCAATGCGCGACAAACCTTCGGACATGATCCCGGACGGCGAGCCCGACACGCTGAACCAAAAGAAGCGGGAGCTGTTCGAGCGCAAAGAGACGGGCGAGAACTTCAAGGACCTCTACCTGCACGATCATCGGTCCCAGGCTAAGCTGCGCTTTAAAATACGCCAGCGCCTCATCAAGTTCCAGAGACAACTGGCCATTGCGAATGCAGTGGCCAGCCGCACCGTCCTGTACTCCACCGACGACGCCATCGGCTACTTCCTCTTCCGCGGAGCTGCCATGTACTCCGGCATGCACCGTGTGCTCTTCGAGCTGAGCAAGCAGCTACCCCACTTTGTGCCGAAGTCCATGCTTGACTTTGGAACCGGTACGGGGACGGCCATCCTGGTAGCGAAGGAGGTGTACGACCCGGGCGCCCTCGCCTACCCTCTCTACCGATCGATGCGGCAGACGATGACGGGCAACGTCAGCGCGCAGTCGCAGCAGCTGCGCGAGCTCCGCTATGACCTGAAGCGGCTCAGCCGCAATAACGCCGAGAAGAAGAAGGCGCGTTTCATGGCTGTGGCCGCGTTACTCGAGCGAGGCGAGGTGGACCCCGCGGACTTGCCGGTGGACCTCCGAAAAGAAATTGCCAGTGTGGCTGCCAACGCGGCGGCGAACAAACGGCAGCGCCTGATGAACGAGGCGCACGCCCGGCACCGTGACGTAGTGGATGGAACGGAGTGGGAGGACGGCGACCCGCTGGGAGAGCACAGGAGCACCACAGAGGATGCGCAGGAGACGTTTGACGGCGAGGGCGCAGAGGGTGGGGGCGACCCCCATGAGGCGGACTCTGCCGCTGCGAAGGAGCGGACGTGGTGGGAGAAGCTCGTGGACCTGGAGAGCGACTCCGCACAGGAGCGGGCGCACCGCCGACTGCAGCCGCTGCAGGAAATCACCGCCATTGAGCCCAGCCCGGGCATGATGGAGATCGGCACGATGGTGCTGCACGACGACGTGCCGAATGTGTTGTGGAAGCGCTACCTCTTACCGGAGGATGAGAGCACCCAGCACGACTTGGTGGTGGCGGCCTACTCGCTGAGCGAGGTGGCCGACTCGTCGAACCGCAAGCGGCTCGTGCAGCAGCTCTGGAAAATGACGAAGGGTGTGCTGGTGCTGGTGGAGTTTTCGAACTTGCACAACTTCAACCTTCTCATGGAGGCGCGCGACACCGTGTTGGAGGAAAAGGACGTCGGCCTGTGGGACTGGCAGCCGACGATTGTGGCGCCATGCCCGCACGAGAAGCGCTGCCCACTGCGGCACTGCAAGGCCGGTGTGAAACGCAAGCGCATGCGGCTGTGCACCACCGAAGCGCAGTACCGTGCCACCTTCATTGACGTCTGGGCTCGGCACATGCCACTGAAAGTCGGCATCGAGCCAATTTCGTACATGATCTTTGCGCGCAACGAGCTGGTGCCAGAGCGGGCAGAGCGACGCGAAGCGCAGGTGAGGGAGGAGCAAGCAGAGCGTCTGCAGCAGCGCGACACGCAGCAGCGCAATCTCTACGAGGCCTCCCTGGGTGTGAAGGATGTTGTGTTTGAACGCCTGAGTGAGGAGGCGCTGCATCGTCCGTCGACTGGCGCACCGGCGAAGCTGACGAGCAACTCGCCTACGCCAGGGCAGCAATCCTCCGCTCTTTCCACGGCCCTTCGGCAAGGCGCCTCCAGCACCGGCGAAGTGGGGCACATCCCTACCGATGTCCCACGCCTCGTGCAGACGTCCCCGCAGCGCTACAATAAGCTCATCTACCCGCTACAGTTCCCCCCTGCAACACACACGTACAACCGCGCCTTCGTGGACGCTGGATACCAGCGCCAACGCGCCATCACGCCGAATGAGATGTTGATCGTGCGGGAGGAGCTGGAGGACATGCGCCGGCGCGTCATGCGGGTGAGTCCGTCGTACCTGCGCGTCGTACGTGACCCGACCTGCCGCGGCAAAATACAAGCAACTTTCTGTACCTGCGAGGGAGACCTGGTGAGTGCGCGGGTGTACCGCCGCTTCTACGGCGACCGCAACAACGTTAGCCGTCACACGACGATGCGGTGGCAGCACATTGGTGGCTGGAAGCTCCTGAAGCGAATCAAGAGCGGCTCCTTGTTTCCCCACAACGTCCCGCTCTACGCGGTCAACCGCCATCCGCAGGTGGACTTCCCAAACACCTTGGTTAATGTGAAACACTCGCCGGTGGAGAAGACCGCGATGCAGTACAACGACCCGATGACTTTGATGGAGACGCCAGAGGAGGAGCTGACCCGCGATGAGGTCAAGCAGCGCCGCAACATGCTCCGCGACGAGGAGCTGAAGAAGAAGGCTGAGGCAAAGCTGGAAGAACTCTTTGGGGCCAAGATCCAAACGGAGGAGTCGCTGAACGGCCACGTCGACTCGCGTCGTCTCATCTCTGCGGAGGAGTGGGCGAAGGCAGTGCGCCACGCGCGGCACAAGACAGTGCGGCAGACACAACTGTCCATTCCGAATGCGGCGAAGATCCGTACCGCGAAGCGCTCGATGGAAGTGAAGCGGCGCAACGTCTGGAAGGAGATGAAGCAAAACCGTCGCCGTTAAAAAGGCGATGCTGAAACGCCTGGGGATGGAGGGAGCCCCGTTCTCTGCCAGCTGCTTGCTTCTAGCATGCGCATATACATATCTTCATTAATTATGTTTGAGGTTTGTAAGGCTGTCTTAACTGTGACTGTGGTTGGCGCTCTATTGTTCTCTCTTTCTTCACATCACTTAGACGCTGGACATTTCTATCGATCGCACGTGCCGTACTGACTTAGTGGGAGGGCGGCGCTCGAGTCGCTTTGCGGTGCGCGTAGCGAAGCAGCTGTAACGGACACGTGGCGTAGATCAAAGGCAGCGCCGACCGTTGACGCTTCGCCGTGCTGCTGCACCCTTCCACACCACCACCACCAACTCCATCTGCTGCTTTGCTTGCTGTTCATCGGGAGGGGTCTTGTAGAGCTATCCAGTTCAGCGGACTTGGCTGGCTGTGCCTGGTAGCAGTCGTTGTTGCTGGGTGTCCATCGTGGCCCTTGAAGGGAGCTGGCTCGACCTCTCCTATGAAATCTTCCTTTGTTGCGCTCCGTTGTCCTTCTTATCTATTCCTCATTGTTTCGCCACGCCGACCTTCCACATTTGTCCTCCATTGAAAACGAAACAACAACAACAAAGGAAGCTGACGCCGCTGGAAGGCATCTGTTTTGGCAAGCGTCCAACGCAGCCGTTGCGGTGCATTTGATTCTCAGGCCTGCGCAATGCTTCGGCGCCTCCGCACGCAGTGGCCGTTACTCGCGTTGGCCGTCTTCTACGCAGCGAGCGTGGTGCTCTTCTGCACTTCAATGCTCTCTACTTCTACCGTCGTACGAAGCATCTCCACGGAGCCATGTGCAAACACCAACGCCACACCGGTGGATCAAGTGGTGCTCATCTTGATAGACGCCCTGCGCCCTGACTTCGTCCTCTCGCACCTGCGACCCTTTGCACGTACCGGCGGTCAGTGTGACGTGCACGGCGATCACTCGCTCTCAGCGATTTGGGCAGACGGTAGGTACACCGGCCCAACGCTGCACTACATGGAGGAGTCCCTGCGGTCGGACAGCAGCGCCTCGATTGCATTTTTTCTCGTGGCCGACGCGCCGACGACGACGGCGCAGCGCATCAAAGCCATCGCCACGGGCACCATGCCAGCCTTTTTGGAGGCCGGATCAAACTTTAACAGTGAGGCCATCGAGATCGACAGCATCGTTCACCAGATGAATGGCAGTGCGGTACTGCTGGGCGATGACACGTGGGAGAAGCTGTTCCCCAACACACCAACGAAGCGGCACTGGAAGCACTCCGTTGGGATCCCCTCCTTTGACGTGGCAGATTTCGACAGCAACGATGAGGCCGTGTTGGATGAGATCTACGAAGTGCTCGGCAGGGAAACGGCAGAGGCGGTGGCGGCGGCCTCAGCGCAGATGAAGGAGGCAACGCTTCAGCCGGCACACAGCAGACCCAGCCCACCCGCTGGCCTTGTCGTTGCACATTTTTTAGGGGTTGACCACGTCGGCCACCGCGTCGATTCCGACAACCCGTTCATGAAGGGGAAGATCTTGCAACTGGACGAGATGCTGCGCAACGTCAGTCAGCTGCTGCGGGAGCGACCCACCGCGATGAACACGATGCTGCTCGTGATGGGCGATCACGGCATGACGAACAGCGGCGACCACGGCGGCGGCTCTGCGCAAGAGACGGACACGTTTCTCTTTGCTCAGTACTTCCCCGGTGCCCTTAGCGCGGCCTCTCTTCGTCTGTCCAGCAACTTCTCCCCCAACGCCCCCTCTCTAGATGCCAATTTGAATCGGACACGGCAGCTTCTTCAGCAGCGCTGGAAAGACCGCGTTGATGCTGAGTTTGATCGTTTGCAGAGCTGCCGCGACGCGGCGGGGGTGCCTCCGGACAGACTCGGTGCCACCTACCAGGTAGACGTGACGGCTACTATCGCGGTGCTGCTTGGGCGGCCCATCCCGTACTCAAGCTTTGGCCGCGTCATCCCCGAAATCTTGACCTTAGCCAACGCCACAACCAACATTGAGGCCGTGGCTCAGTGCAACTTGCAGCAGCTGGAGCGCTATTTTCGTGCGTCAGAGATGTCGACTCCGCGCGACGCGTCGTGGCTGCAGCCGGGGGTGTCCGTCCCGCAGCGGCTGGCGGACATGAGCTACTTCGCTCGCCGCACACGCACGGACATGGACCGGCCCGGCATGTTCATGGGGTCCACCGGACTGCTGCTTGCTTCCATGTCGCTCCTGTGGTCCCCCACCATTCGTTCCTGCCTTTCTCTGCGCCGCAGCGGATGGCTGCTAAGGTGGACCGCGATGGTGCTGATACTGCGGCTCTGCAGCGTGTTTTCCAACAGCTTTGTGGTGAACGAGGACTCTGAATTACTGGGCCTGCTCAGCTCGCTGCTGATGCTGTTGTGGGTGCCTCGTGTGTGGACAGTGGTGATGGCGACGTGGAGGCCGACGAAGGATCGGGCTATCCGGCGGTCTGCAAGGAACGACGCTTCCCCGACGGTTGGTGCCCCCTCGCTCTTAGCAGCGCTTCGTTACAGTGGAGCTGCATTCTTAGGCGTGCTGCTTTTGGGTCTTCGTCTGGCAGTGCCGGTGCTGCTGCGCTATCGCGCCCACATCACGCACACCGTCGAAGCGGAAAGCGCGGTGGACCGCTTCGTGAGCGCGCATGCTGTTCTACAGATCGAGCGCTTCGGCATCTTCACAGCTAGCGTCTTGTGGGCTGCGTTGTATCCCGGTGTGGTGCCGTTGCAATTGGTTGCGGGAACAGCGGTGGCGGTCGCATTTGTCTACCACATACCTGTGGTACACCATGCCCTCCCGTTCCTGTGTGCAGCCGCATGTCCGTTCCTTTATCAGCGTTCCCATCGCGCGTCGGCGGCCGCCAAACCTCAGCACACCCTTCCGAACCGGCCTTATCGTTACCTTGTGCTGGTTTTGTGGCTGAGCTCCTTGTGCAATGAGAAAACGGCGACGGCGGTGGTGGTGGCGATCTACGGCGTGACGCTCCCTCGGCTGTGCAATGTCCTGCAGGCAGCGCCGTTCTTGACGCAGGCAGCCGTACTGCATCTCTTTGCCTTTGTCGCCTTCTTCGCGGAGGGGCATCAGTGCATGCTAAACACCATCGACTGGAATGCGTCCTTTGTGGGCATGCCGTTCTACAGCATGTTTCTGGGCGGAGCACTTGTGCTGAGCCGCACCTTTCATGTCTTCTTGTTGGTGCCGCTGGCGCTGTCTGTGGCTCCGCATGTGGAGTGCGGCGGGGGCCCTCGTTTCACGGCGCTCGAAGAAGCAGCAGCAACGGCAAAGAAAGAAGATGACGTGCTGCTTGGCACAGATGCGTGGCGAAGCCGCCTTGAGGAGACGCCTTCGCCTGGCAGTGTAAAGGGCCCAGACGCGGCTGTGGTGGTCCATGCGCTGTATGTGTATCTGCTCATTGTCGAGTCCGCCATTTCGTGCTTCAACGGGTACATTCAGAAGACGCACCTCATGCTGTTTCCCATCTTCTGTCCAAAGCTGCTCTTTGACGCGGTGATTGCGCTGCTGACTTCATTTGTGGCTCTCGTCGCTATCGCCTTTTCTTAATCCACTCACAATCACGTGTGGCCAGCGAAGCGCCTTGCAGACATCCTGTGCGACCCCTTCTCCGCTGGTGATGTGCGCAACAATCCCCGCACGGATGCGACGCGAAAACTCTTTGTAAGCGCAGCGTCGCCACCGCTTCGGTTATGTTTAAGTGTATGCGCGTGTGTTGCTTCGTTGCGTTTCACTGTGGTTGTACTTCTCTTTGTGGCTCCTAAATGTGCTCGGGAGTCCTGCTGGACCGGCGCAGCTAATCCGAAAAGCGTCACTACTTGCTTCAGCGCTGCGCATGGACGCGGTGGAGACCGGCAGCTGAGGTGTTTTCCCCTCTTCAACGCTCTTGCGCGAGGGCGACGCTGCCACCCACCCGCCACGCTACGCGAATGCCCGCCGCTCCGGTGGAGTTGTAAAGCTGCAGCGCGTGGCAGGAAGCGAACGAGCTTTGTCAGCCGTTCCAGTTTTAGCTTCTCGTTGACGCCTTCAACCTCTCTCTCTCGCCCTTGTCTACTCTACCCTGCAACACGATCTCCCCCTGCCCCTCTTCTGTGCGTGTGTATGTGTGCCAGCAGCGTGTCGCGGTCGCTGTTCTTGCAATTGCCCAAGCCCTCGAACTTTGGCATCTCCGCGGCGGCCACTTTGCTGTTACTGTTGTTGTCTACGTGGAGAAGACAGCTGCCTGCCTCTGCACACGAGCACGGCGCCAATAGAAAAGGAAGAAGATTGTAGCAGTTAAACAGAAGTCTCTATTCAGGAGCTGGGGCTAGCTCTGTCAGCTCCAAGCGCACTGTGCTGGGAAGCCACGGAAGGCCAGAAACGTTCGAACTCATCTGAAGGAGTCAAAAGCGTTGTTTTTTCGTGTCATTGCCGCGTTTTCGCTCGACGTTATCGCACCGATGCTGCCACAACACACGCATATCCTTTGCTAACGTCGAAATTAAGAGCTAGATATGTATCTCCAGGCGTTGTGGCTGCGCGTACGAGACGGCGCGCAGACTTGTTGGTCAGCGGCTTTTCCGTCTGACCGCCCCTCCGCGATCTTCACGGTGTACGACTCCATGATCAACGGTGGCCTGCTTGTATGGAGCTTCTCCGAGGTGCTTGGTAGTACATGCAGCAGAGCCGCGATCATCTGGATATCCATCGGGATGGCACACTGTTACGTGAATATGATCTTTGGTGTGGTATCCATGATGCACATCCGCCGTCGCATTGCATGCGGCATTCCTGAAGAAACATCGCAGTGGGCCGTCTTCTACCGCAGTCCGTTGATGATCTTCTACTTCCTCTACCTCATCTGCGAGCTGGTGTGGATGATTGCCGCCGCAAAGTTCACCGTCAGCGCCCCCAGCGCTGGCTGTGTCCAGCACATCAACGCCCAGATTTTGTTTTTCGTGTTTTATTGGCTCGTAGGGCTCCTGCTGTTCTTTCAGGGAACCTTTGTAACGGAGCGCTGGCGCCGTCCACGCTGGCGTAACTTTGCGGCTATGCGGTGGGACTACCTGCACAACACACAGCGGCACCGTCGTGTGCGCTGGCACGACGAGCATGATGGAGAGGGCGGTGATGAGCCGGTGGACTTGGACCGTATGGAACGCCGGCACAGCGGAGACACGGAGCGGACGACCACCATGGACTACGCCAGCATGCGGGATGACATGACTGCCGAGAACGAAGACACGAGACAGAGCGCTGTGGTGCAGCGTCGCCAATCTACGCGATAAAGGTAGTCTTTGTGTGTGTGTGTGTGTGTGTGCCATTGCAGTTTACGTATTTCAGATACTATGAGGTGCACTTGTCCCCCTTATCGAGTTGCCTTTTGCTTCCCATCCCCTGCTATCCTTGCCTTCTTGGAGGGCACGCGGCGCTGTAGAAGGCCCGTGAGTGAAAACCCCCTCTTCCCTTTGCTGTTTCTTCTGGGAGGACGGCCGCTGTGCAAAGCAGCAAAACTTCTTGTTGTTGATACGCCAGAATCAACAAGAGAATGGATCGTATTATTCTTGTACTTGTGTTTTTGTGTGGGTATGAGGGGGGCTAGCTCGCCAGGAACGACGGATGCGTACGTAGCCTGTGTGGCTTCTGATGCCTTTGGAGAAGAAACGTGGGTGCTTCAAGTAGCAGGAGAATTCATAATCATGTATTACTCTTCGCTATTTTTTGTTGTTGTTGGTTGTACTCGCACGACAGAGTTCTCGCTCGCTTTCCTCGACTGTATACAGTCTTACAGCTACAGCGCCGCTTTTGATTCTTCTGGGTAACACGTAGTTATGGCGTAGCGATCTGTTTGCCCCCCCCCCCCGAAGCAGTCGAGCAGCAACGGCGCACACATAACTGATATCTGTGTTGCACCCGGATTCTTTATTGTTTCGTGCCACGTGCCTCTACTGATATACAGAAGCGCTTTTCCATTTCCGAAGGATTATAAGAAGTACCCCCCCCTCCTTTAGAATACATGGTGCGCGTAAGATGGCTTCTGCTTTAGTCAGGTCCGCTGGTCCACCCTTCCTTGCTCCACTCAACGAAGGTGCTCTGCTTTCCCTCCCCCCTCTCTTCTCCGGGATCCATGAAACACACCTGCGATGGACACGATATTATCCTCCACCTACGTATAGCGCAGTGGGCCTGTAGAAGAGATGAAGAGTCGGCAGAACCACGAAAGCACCAGCGAGGTTGCGGTGCCCTTCTCGGACGACGAACCGAAGAAGGCAAGGCCTCTCGTCGACATAGTGGGCAACCAACCTATCGTCGTAAGCCCCCGCTGCATTATGCAGCACGCCGCGGTGATTTCCGTCGTTATTCTGATGGCCGTGCTCATTGGCTTGGGCTTGTGGCATTTGCAAAACGATAGCTCTTATGATCAAGCCAAGTTGGATCACGCGAGGCCGCCGTGGTGATGCTCGCACGAACGGAGCCGGTGGAGCGGCATACTTCGTGACTGTGCGCTCTGCCAGACACGGAACAAACGGAAAGCGAAATTAACGACGCGCTCACTGATGTCTTGTGTGTGTGTGTGTGTGTATGTGCTGCCCATTGAGCGAATAGAAAAAGAAAATGCGGCATCCCCCTTAGCGTCGCTAACGGGGTGCTGGCGTGTGAACGTCTCCGTACCATGTGCATATCAAACCGGAGTGGAACCGAAGGCGGGCATGCTCACGTGAACAAAATTTGTTCGATGTAGACAATCATTCATGCACCTTCTCATCGCCCTATGTTCGGCTTCTTTTTTTGTTGCTGCTGTTGCGTTGTGCACCTGATACATGCGTCAAGGTGGGGACCGTGCTTCGGGCGCGGGATCGGTGTTGTATGCTCTTGCCCTCGTCGATGCGCTGGGAGCAGAGACGCGGTAAGGCGACACTGGCTTTTCCCTTACCGGATACTTGTTTGGAGGGTATCAAGCCCGACTCACCAGTTTTTCGTGGACATCAGTTTTCGCTTCTTCGTGCGACGTCTCATGCCGAATTGACTTCACTATCATTTCTCTTTTCTTTTCTTTTTGCTGTACCTCACCGCCCTTTTGTAGCGTGCACCTATGAACTCTTTGGCTGGCCCTTGGATGCGTGCATTGGCTCCACGGACGTTTGCTGTTGTTGTTTCACCATGTAGGCGTGGTCGTGTGCGTTGTACACGCGCCCTATTGCATACCGCTGCTTCTGTTGCGCTGCAATCTGCTTCATAAAGTTTATACCATAGTCAAGTCGGCCTGCGTTAGCGTGCCTTACCCCTTACCCCTTTGCCAATGGCCTGGTTTTCACGAAGGGGCAAGCGTGCCGTCTCTGTGCGTGATTTTTTTTTGTTCGTGCGTCGTCGATGGTATGCTCCGCGTCGACGACTGGCCGTGCTTGTTCTGCTGTTCATTGTGCTGGCACTCCCTGGGCTCTGCTTGGTGTGGCTGTCTTTCAATCACGATGCGCGGCCACGGTGGGATCCGCAGCGAGCACCGCCCATGCACGCTCACGTATTCCCGTTTCGTGACTTGTGCAACGCCACCACCACGACGGCGTTGAAGGCCGCTCCCAACGCAGCAGCACAAAGAGCTGCGCGCGCAAAGGCCCTGAATCATCTACGCGAACGTTTTATGCATATTCCAGCTGATGGCGGGCCTGCTGGCGTGCGGTGGAGCGCAGCCACCGGCCTACCGATGCCCTCCGCTGCCAATCGAGGGGCAAGGGGAGTTGGCAAAGGCAACGTTCAAGCGCACTTTGTGACGCTGTCGACCCGCACCGACGATTTCATGCATGCTACCACGACGGCGGCCACAATGGCAGGCGTGCCACTGAACGTGATTGGGGTGGGATGGAGCTGGTTTGCCTTCACGCGCCGCATGGAAATTCTTCGCTCCTTTATCGATCAAGATGGTGTCGCAGGGGAAGACATCTTGATCAGCATGGATGCAGATGCGATACTAAGTGGAGAGGACGTGTACGAGTCCATCGCTGCCTTTGTGGCGTCCACCGCAGCATCTGTAGACGAGCACGACACGTACAGTGTGCGCGACATCCGGCTGCGTCGTCGGCTGCCACCGGTGCTCTTCAGCGCTGAGTACAACTGCATGCATGCGCAGGCCTACCCATCTCGCCATCTTTGCCCCACTGGGTACAACGTCATCGATGAAATGATGAACGCGTGGTCGCTAGTGGCTGGTGCGCCGCTGCCGTCGGAGCACCGCCAGGTCAACCCCTTTCGCTACCTCAACGCAGGTGTAGTGGTGGCGCGGGTGTGGGCCCTCCGCCGTGTCTGGGCAGCTGCCCAAGCCTTCATGTCGTCCCACGTGCCCTACGAGGGGCAGGAGTGGTGGTGCGATCAGAGCGTGCTGGGCAGCCTCTACCTCCAGCTGCGCTGGTGGGAGATTAGGAGCGCGGGATTAGACACTGCCACACCGCAGCAGCTGAGCAACAAAACAATGGAGCAATGCTTGTTCCAGCCGCTGGTGCTCCCGGAGCCTCACCGCGGACCGCACGGCCTGCCTGGCGGTCTCATCGGTCTCGATCACGATGGCCGTTTCAGTCTCGTTATCAGCATGCAGATGGAGCCGAAAGGAGTGCTTCAAATCGGCGGCAACCCGACTACGAAGACCACGCCTCCTGAAGCTGCCCTTGCAAAGTACTTGCTTGGCAGTGGGCGGATCGAAGACACGCTCACTGGGACACTGCGCTCGAGCCATCACGTGGAGCTTGTGCCACGCCCCGGTTTTGACTGCGGGGCGGCAGTGGAGCAGGTTTCCCGTCCACCAGAGTGTGCGTACCGCGCCGCGGTGCTCGGCACACCGGCGGACGCCGAGGCTGTCACTCCCCTCATTTGGCACTTTGCGGGCAAATACAAGCGTCTCCTTCTAACGCGGTTTCGTGCCGTTTTCCCATGGTACACACCGACGCTGTGGAACGCCTCCGTGCGGGCTGCCGTACTCGACACACTGAAAGTGGCTCCGCGTACCCGGCTGTGGTACCTCAACGTAACGACGGACATCCCCTTTGTGGGCATTGTGCACACGTTGTACTCGCACAACACGGAGGATGACGCTTCTTTCGAGAAGATGTGCGAGTTGTCGAAGGCGCGTCCCGGTGGCACTTGAGCAGCGGCGAGTACAGCGCCATCTCGGCACCTGGCACCCTCTCATAGGCCTTTGATATTCTAGGGTTCTGCTTCTGAAAAGAGGGCCCTCGATCCGCGACGAGGGCCCGATGCGTACTTTGAATCTTCGTTCTCTGTGCTTTATATGTCCCCATCGCACGTGTATGTGCTGCTGTGGAGTGAAGAGGCCGTTTCTGATCCTCAGCAAGTGAACGCAGAAGTACTCAAAGAAGTAAAAGTGCTTAGCGTTTGTTTGCTTAGTTCCACAAACGCCGGTACTGCGGGATGCACTAATGCGACTGCATGCTCCCCACCCCCTCCCACCGTTGTGTCCCTCTACCAGTACGTGGCTTTTCTCGTGTGACTGCTTTTCGCATGCCACGAAGAGCACAGCAAACCATCAGAAAGTCTCTTCTTATTCATCGCGTAAAGCCACAGTGGCGGTTTGAGCTTCTCCGTGCTGGTCAGCCGTGGCAAACAGCGCGCTCTGCCCTTGATCCGCCTGTTCTTCACCTTTTCCTCCTCTTCGCTGAGAAATTGCCGCACACACACACACATAAAATGAAGTCAGCCTCAACGTTCTTGCTTTAGTTTTCCATTTAGCTCTGCGGCGTCGCTAGTATCGTTGGTAACGTGCAGCACATGCCGTCTCCCTTCTTTCTAGAACCTCAGTCACCGATGAAGGAGCACCGCATTTTGCTTCTCGAAATATCAAAGGTGGTACAGCCACTTTGGACTGCAGAACCGACCGAGCAATATGTGCCGCGATTCGGCATGCCTTCTCTTATCAGGGCGCTGCGTCGACGCCTTTTCAATTTCAGCACCATCGCCTTGATACTTCTCGCCTTCCAGAATGCAGGCTACATCGTCCTTATGGGCTACGCACAGAAGCTGCAAGATGTGCCACCGTCTTTTGGGCAACCGACCAAGAAAAAGTTCGCCCCAGCGCACTTCCTCGCCATAACAGAAGTGCTAAAGCTTCTCATCTGCAATGTGTGGTGTATGGCGGAAGTGCTAATAAAAATGCAGGCGGAAGAGCAAGAAGCAGTTCACCAAGAACTGATCTATGTTGAGTGTGACGAGCCTTCCAGTGACAATAGAGCTGCGCGTGACTCTTATGGCTATATCACAAAGCCCCACCACCTCCATCACAATGGGGTAAAAGTCCTCGGCACCGACAAAAATCACTCTTCTAAGATGAATGCATCACCGCTGGATCCAGCCTTCCCCTCTAAGTCGACTGCTTTCAGTGGTGCGCTGTCCCGCCGCCTCTGGGCCCACCCTAACTTCCTCGCGGAGTTCGCCTCTCGCATGCGCCACGCCATCGGCCTTGACGAGAAGTACAAGGAGGTGCTGCTGATGATCGTGCCGGCGGTGCTCTACATCATTCAGGGGCTGCTGCTCATTGTCGCCCTGCGATACCTGGACCCGACGGTGTTCCAGATCCTCTACCAGGTGCGCATCATGTTTCTGGCGGTGATGATGCGCACGGTGCTGGACCTCCAGCTGTCGGCGATTCGGTGGGCTGCGCTCGTGGCGCTGATGGTGGGCATCGTCCTGGCGCAGCTGGCGATGCAGCGGAAGGAGAAAGAGGGGAAGACCAGCAAGACGCACACGTCCTGGTCAATCGAAGGTACGCTGGCTGCCCTCGCTGGCGCCTTCCTCAGCTCCTTCTCCGGCGTCTTCACGGAATACGTTTACAAGAAGCGTGGCAACCTTTTCACGCTGTCGGCGCGCAGCGTCCACCTCGCCCTATTCTCGCTGGTCTACTTCTTTTTTGTCTTTGCACGGGACGCGTGGTGGAGCGCCCCGGGTGAAGTTTCGAAGCACAGCGGGATGAGTGCGTTTCTCTCGACCTTCTTTGACGGCTTTACGGGACTCGTGTGGTTCCTCGTGGTGCTGCAGGCGCTGGGCGGCATCCTTGTTGGCCTGGTCGTGCGCTACTGCAACAACATCGTGAAGTCCTTCTCGACGGCCTTTGCAATCGTGCTGAGCGGCACGGCGTCGGTCTTCCTCTTTGATCTGCCTCTCGAGCCCGTCTTCCTGTTAGGGTCCTTCTTGGTGATCAGCTCCATCACCGTATACAGCTTGAAGAAGTGAGCGCGGCGCGGCCGTGTTTAAGCTGGCTTGATGCGCTATGCTATTCATTATGATGCGTTTGAGGTGGTTGAGACATGCGCTCTGATTCCTGTGCATCCAGGCGTGCAGATGGTGCGGCGTCTTCCTTGGTTGGCGAAGGCACTGGAGATGTTTGTTTGCGGCGCGGTATGGCGCACGCTGCCCTCAGTCCTGTTGGTGAACCTTTGGCGAAAGAGCAGGAGCGTCTTGCGGATGCGTACCCTTGTCGACGTGTATTTATGGGTGCGTCCTCTCTCTTCTCGAGGGAAAGGGTCGAGTTTGTTGGAAAGTGCAACCCTGTTTCGGTGATCTTCCAGCGGTCGTCGCGAAGCATTCGGAGCTCTTTATTTTTATTTTTATTTTTATTGTTTGCCCTTCTGAAGTCCTTTTTCTTTGTTGTTGTTTAGCTGGGATGCTTCTCACGGGTCCCTGTGCTTTCGTTGTACTCCACTTTGAAGGAAAGGTGGAAGAGTGCGCACACGTGCACATACACCTTCCGCGTTCTCAGCTCCACCTCAGACAATGTGGCGGTCAGGGTTTGAAATGTTTTTAATATTGTTTTTTTTTTGGGGGGTGCTTGCACTTTTTGTGTCTCCGAAGTTAGGTTGCCTGCCCGCATTTGAAACGACGTTGATTTCGGTTCCCAACCACCTACCCCCACCCTTCGCTGCCTCAATGTGCTGACAATGTGTTCGCAAATGCATGCGCAGCGTTTGTGCGTTTGACTTAGCCTCCGTTTTTTTTTTTTCTTTTTGAGCTGAAGTGTATCTTTCCTTTTGGTTCTTTATAAATTGCTGCTCCCTTTTTTGTCATAGTCACACCGTTGACTGCTTTGTTGTTCACAGTTCACCCGTCCTTTCATCGATTCTTATGCATAAACCAGACAGCCACGCATTCCTAACGTAAGACAGAAACGGAAAAAAAAAAATGCGGAGAATCAGTAACGCCCTTCATTGAGAGGGAGTCTGCTGCCCTGAATCGTGATATTGGTGGCCCTGTACGCCGTGTGTATCAGATCTGTTTCCACGACATGGAGGACCTGTGCACTGCCAGCGCTGTGTTTTCAGCTTCGGGCTGTTCCTGTAAAGCAGCCTTTATGTATTTATTTTATTATTCGTTATCCTTTTTTCGGCTGCTCTTTTCTTTTCTGTCGCACCCTGAATGTTTCTTCACTTATGGACTGTATTCTGTGCTTGTTCCCTGTACCCCCACGATTCTGGTTGATGCTGAATAAGAATCACTGCAATATATATTGTAGTGAAGAAACTCAATAGCGTATGTGAGCATGATGATGGCAACAATGCGCTTGCGTATTCGTGTTTCATTTGGCTTTCCACCCCGTTGGTGTTGAAAATTCTCCGTGCGAAATTTTATGGTCTTTTTTTTTTCACTTTTGTTTTCGTTCTCTGTATCAACGGTGAGTGAGATGGAAGGACCGACCGTGGAAGCTGCATGGGTGTGGCTGTGCCTCCTGTTTCTGCATAAGGAATGTGCCGCTGCTTAATAGCAGAAGGGAAGCACAACTGTTTCTTACGGCTCCCAGTGTAATGCTAAGGTAACGCCACCCATGCGTGGATAAATGAATATATGAAAGGATTCTAAGGTCAAGGAGTTTTTTAGAATGTATTTGGCACCTTCGACGCCTCTTTCAGCTGCGCCTGACTCCGCGCTCGTAGACATTAATCACGGAAACGAGAGCATCGGGCACTTCTTGTGGCGCTACAGCTTTTTGCACGAGGTCCTGAGTACAGACGTTGATAAGTAGGTACTGGCTTGGGCTAGCAGAAGAGAGAAAACAAGCATTACTGCAGTGAGAATAAGCAACTCTGCCAGCAACATCAATTCATATCATATCATGCTCGCGATGAATGCTCGACTGGATGGCATTGCTCACGCAAGCCCAGCCTTGTGCTTCATTCAGCAGACCTGTGAGCTATCAAGGCACACTTCACGAGTTGCATCCTGTTCATCTAATTTCCTCCCCCCCCCTCTCCCCCGTTTCTTTGACCTCTGTTCATCCTCACAGAGCACATTCTTGCATGCCTTTTGCAGCACCCCCCCCCGCCCCAGGCTCTCACACTTACTATTCCAGAAGAAGAAGCTGCACCGCCCTCCACGAAGAATCAAACTTCACTTTAACTATTTTATTATTTTTTGTGTGTGTTGTTTGCGTACTGAGTGCGACGGCGTCTTCACTTATTTCCCCCAAAACATTTGTGCTTCTTCCTATTCTTGTCACGGTGCTACCTGCACATCCTACGCGCCCCGCTTGCATCTGCGGTGTTGCCATTTGTTGTGTGTGTGTGTGTGTGTGTGTGTGTGTTTCCTTTCATTGCTGCTCCGTTTTCAACGCCTCTTTGCAGTTGACGTAGAGCACTTCGTTTACTTCATTCTTTAGTTTTGTTGTTTGCTTTCCTTTTATCGCTTTTCAAAACTGCAGCGAGCGGGCGCAGGTACCTGCGATCGCAACTCCTCTAGCGAACTCCCTCTAGCGTTGTTGTGTTCCCGCCCTTGTTGTTGTCGTCGTCGTCGTCGTTTGCCCTCTTTTCTTCACAAAACGAAAGCTGTACTTTCGGTGTGCCACTCCTACGCTCGCCAGCTCCCTTCCCTTCTTTTCCAAATCGTCTGGAAGGGAAGCCAACACGGTTGTCTTGGGGGTTTACTGCAGTGGAGGCAACACCTCACGCCTGTGGCAGTCTGAGAGCAGGCACAAGCAGCAGTCCCCTTCGGTGTTCCCGTCGGGTGTGGCTCTCTCTCGCTCTGCTGCGACTCCTTTTTTTTTTGTTTGTTTTAATTATTTATTTATCTTTTTTACGGCATTTGCCGCTACACAGGAGAAGTACTTCCACACAAATGCTTCGACACGTGAGTAAGGCTGTCTTGTCCGGCGTCGTCCCCAGCACGGGCACGATGCCGCTGTGCACTGCGCTGCAGTGCGCGACGCGGTGCCACGCCTCGACGGAGTACTTCGCAGCTGTCCCGCGTGCGCCGCCGGATGCCATTATGGGGATTGCAGCCGACTTTGCCCGGGACCCCAGCACCAACAAGGTGAACCTGTGTGTGGGTGTGTACCGCGACGAGCACAACAAGCCCTTTGTGCTCGAGTCCGTTCGAAAAGCCATGAAGACGATTGTGGAGAACGACACGCAGATGGACTACGCCTCTATTGGGGGGCTTCCGTCGTTTGTAAGCAGCTCGCAAGCCCTCTGCTTTGGCAAGTCGGTGCAGGATGTACAGGGAGATCGCATTGCATCAGTGCAGTCCCTCAGTGGCACTGGAGCTTTACACCTGGGCCTCGAGCTGCTACAGAGGTACGCCGGTTCCACTGGACCCCTCACAGTACACATCCCGTTTCCCTCCTACCCGAATCACTACAACATCCTGCAGCATCTCAACATTGATATTAAGACTTACCCTTACTATAACATGCTGACCCACCGCCTGGATGTGGATGCGATGCTGAACTACTTTCGTCAGCTGCCCCCGCACTCCGTGGTGATGATGCACGCCTGCGCTCACAACCCAACCGGCTGTGACCCGACCCCGGAGGAGTGGGAAACGACCGTCGACGTGCTGCGCCGCGGTGATCTGGTGCCTTTTATTGACATGGCCTACCAGGGCTTTGCGAGTGGTGACGTCGAGCGCGACGCCTACGTGTTACGTACGCTAAACAGCCATGATATCCCCACGTATCTCGTGGCTCAGTCCTTGGCAAAGAGCTTTGGCCTCTACGGCCACCGCGCCGGTGCGCTACACATCCGCTGCACCACACAGAAGGAGAAGGCGAACGTGATGTCGCAGCTGCAGTCGACGGTGCGCGCGACATACAGCAACCCGCCTATCTTTGGCGCCCGTATCGCAGATGAGATTCTGCGCACGCCGCACCTGCGCGATCTGTGGAAGAAGGAGCTGCTTGGGATGGCAAAGCGCCTAGAGAGCATGCGGCACAGCCTTGTGGAGCATCTTCGTGCCTGTGGTTCGACGCGTGACTGGGAGTTCCTCGAGAAGGGCCTCGGCATGATGTCGCTGACAGGCTTAACAGAGGAACAGGTGATCCAGCTGCAGTCGCAGCACCGAATTTATCTGACGCGCAACGGTCGCATTGCCTTCTCGGGCCTGAACGTGGACAACGTGGCGTACGTGGCGCAGGCGATCCACGAAGTGACGTCGCGCTAGAAGCACGAGCTTCAGCGAAGACGAGACACACCCATATGCAGACTTCGTGTCAGGTACTTCATGTGGAAAATCGTGGAACGCCTGCCGCAACGCTGACGATGAGAATGCTGGAGGAGCATGGCGATCATGTTCCGCTGAGCTACCGCTTGAGAGCGACAGCCGCGAGCCCAGGCCGAGCACGCTGTCAGGCGGTTGCATCACTAGCGCACCCTCTCGTATGCTTGGCTTCACCGCATGTATGGCGTGATATATCTACACATCGACACAGCAATAGATTTGTTTGATGATTGGTTCCTCCCTCTTTGTTGGTAACACCACTTTCCCTTTATCACCCTTTTGTTTTCCTTTTGTTGTTGGTGTTATCATTTTTCTTTTTCTTCTCTCTCTCTCTTGTTTTCTCCTCCGCAGGCGAGATTGACTGCGAGGGTGTTTACCACCTGCGTGTGTGTGCTTGACGAAGTCACGCAGCAGTTGCTAAGTTCCATCCCTGCGAGCGCTATGGTAGCAATGATTCACAGTGAGTGATATCATTGTTCTTAATTCATTTTTTGGTTTTGTTTTCTCTTTTGTTTTTGCTTAGTTCTTCTTCTTCTCTTCCCCAGCTTGTGCAGGAAATGGACCTATTCTTAAACCGTGTGCCAGCGCAGCGTTCACTCGAGATGTTGAAGCAAAAAAGAAAATGAAGAGACAAAGGAAAGCTTGAAGACAGCAAGCACGGCGCTGCACACCCTGAGATGGGTAGTTGGCATTTGTACGCAGCGCGCACGGTGTAACCGGAGATGTGGGGGGTGGGTGGGAGGTGGACCTCCCTAAATGTCTATATGAAGTACAAACGGCAGAAATACGAAAGTAGCGAGAGGAGCGTACGCCCCCCCCCCCCCCCCCC
>LJSK01000036.1:73974-86747 GCA_001299535.1 Leptomonas seymouri
CCCCCCCCCCCCTCCCCTCCCACCCTCAGCGATTCATGAAAACGGAGATACGTCCATCGACTTCGTCATCACAGCGCTACGCCTTAATCGAAAGATTCTATGCGTCATGATGCTTACTTCGGTCATTCCTCTCGCCACCTGCTGCCCCCTTGCTTCGCATCTTTCATGAGTGCACAACCAACACTCCCTTGATTCGTGCACGTAGCACTGCGAGTGCGGCGAGAGCGCATAGAGTTGTTTTCATGTTTGCTTGCTTTGCTTTTTTTGTTTCTGTTTCCCAGGGCGGTTCCTTCGCCCCTTACTCATCGATAACTTCTCACTCACCAGTTGGCCGGGGTAGCTTCACCCAGTTTTGCTCTTGTCTGCCCGCTCGCCTGTTCGGTTGGATTCCTTTCTCTGTAGGCCTGCTCCTCTCTCAGGATGCTGCAGACGCAAGGGCGAGCTCACACAGACAGCTCGAAAGCGGCTGGGAAGTCGTCGTTTGACCGCTGGCTGGAGAGAACACAGCGCAAAGGCAATCGGGGCGGCGCCGGTGATCTGGCAGGCGATTACCGCAAGTACATGGGTGAACTCCATGCCGATCCGCGCGGCACGATGCGGGGCGCGTCCCCGCAACCGCGGCGTCAGAACCTCTCCCTTCCACCGACTACGTCTTCGATGCCTAGCCATTATGCACTGCAGCCCGGAAGCCGATTAGAGGAATTAGAGGGCTTTCTCTTCACCCAAAATTATTTTACTCGCCTGCACGCGTCTCCCAGAAATGAGAGCGAGATTCCGTTGGGTGCGCAACGCAGCACGACGACGTACGACCAACCCTATTCGCTTTCACTGACAGAACACCCTTCGGGCCTTCCAGCCAGAGAGGCAGACTTCTCCGTCGCCGGCAATGGTGGAGCTGGCGCTGGTGGTGGCGGGGTTGGGGGCGGCCTGTCTGCGCTCAACGAACCGTTTGAGTTTACTCGCGAGCCCTTCGGCGTCTATGCACCCTTCGCTGGCCACAGCGAGGCGGAGCGGTACATCGCACGTTTAGAGGAAGAAGTGCAGACGTTAACGACAGAGAGTTGTGAAAAGGACCGACTGTTTTGTGTCGCAGTGGCTGCACGCGACTTGATGGCGCTGCAGCTGGAAGAGATGCATCGACGCAGCGACCTGGTGCGCGATGAGCACGCGGCGGCGCAGACGATCACACATAGCTTCGCGCGTACACTTTCTTTTCATCGAGTCGTGGAGGAGCGCAGTCGAGCCATGGAGCTCAACACGCAGATATCATTGCTGAGGCATGAGCTGAAGCTGGCTCAAACGATGCGGGAGCAAGCCGAGATCACGGCAAACACCGCCACCGCTTCTAGCGCGGCTACACAGGAGTTGCAGCGACGGCTAGAGGAGCAGCACTTGGCGCAGTCGTTGACCTCTACCGTCCGCGGTCTTCTGCAGCAGGAGTACACCCAACTTGCTAAACTGATGTCGGAGATGCCGAGCAAGATGCAAAGTATCATAGACGAGAGCCAAACCAAGGCAAACAAGGGCACGGTGGGGGAGAGCACAGTAGGGACTCCACCGCCACAGCCCTCAGTGTCTGACGCTGCAGAGACTCTGGAGCAGCGTAGGCTCTGCGCGCTCTTGGAATCCGCCCTCGCCACTTTCAGCGCAGCTCCGCAAAAGGAAACTGAGGGCGCGAAGGCGACTACGGAGACGAGAAGCAGCAGCAACGCGCTGGCTACTGAGCCTCCGAGTTCACTGGCTGCCACAGCGTTGAGCGTCTCCGACTCTGCTCTTCTTCTTGATCTCGTCAAGCGCACGCATCACTTCCAGGAAACGGTGTTGGATCTCTACTGCGACACCCTGTCCACCAAGTCCAACCTGGCGCAATACGAAATGAACATCGTGCGGCTCATCTACGAAAAACAGTCCTCCTTAAGTTGGGCCACCCTGTACGAAGAGAAGAAGGATGAGATTCGGCACCTCAACGAAAAGTTGATGGAGTTGCGCGGCGAGTTGCGGGCAGCGACGAGTACAGCGACAACAGGCGCCAGTCCGTGTGGGAGGAACATCGGCGGCAGCTTCGCGGGTAGCACGAGCTCGCGGAGCTACGAGGCCTACGCGGCTCCCTACATGCCACTGAAGAAGACGTCCAAGAAGTGCAGCGACGCGGCTGAGGATGCCGGGAGCACTGCAAGGTCTGTTGGTGGCAGCAGTGCTGCATCGCCGAGATGCATCCCGCCTGCCAAGAAGTCCATCGTGGAGCTACGGGAGGAGGCGCGTAGGCTCGGTGCACACCCCGCCGTGCACTACCCACAACCCGTCACGAGTCGCTCGCCTTCCATGCCTTCGCTATTCGCAAGCCACACGCCGATGGAGGTGGAGCAGACGATGCTGAGGCGACGCTCCCCGGATCGCAGTGGCCCGCTTCCCACCACCTCCGAGCGGCGGATCACGCCCCCGGCGAAGAGTCCACCCGTAGCCCTCATCCGGTCCTTTGCGCCACGCAGCGGCAGCCGTAGTTCATCGCCATCTACTTCATCATCTTCCATCCTCTCCTCCATAGCCGCGCCCTCCAAGGAAGCACAAGTGAAGCTGCCTATGACGTTGGCGGCGCCGGTGGAGAAAGACACGCGCAATGGCGTGTCGGCGAATGGAGTGAGAGATGCAAGGAGGGTGAAGGCCGCGGCGGTAACGCCGAAGGGTACTGCGGCCGCAGACGCGTCGCCTCCCTCGCGCACTTCTTTCTCTCCTGCCTCCTCGGCTGCGAAGCCCGATGATACGCCCGCCACCCCCATCCCCGCATCTCGCGGAGCAAAATCTAAGGTGCCCGCCCTCCAGCGTATCACCACCATCGCGTCCACCTCCTCCCTGAGCTCACCGCCCTCTCCACCCACCGCAAAGGTCTACCTAACGAATCTGACGTCGTCTCCAGGGCAGGCAGCATCGGCCATGTCAAAAGCAGCTGGTGCCACAGTGCACAAGCTGCACAACTCCTTTGATGACGACAACGGCAATGATGCAAATGAAGCGAACCTAGCGAGCAAGTCAGCTGCGACGGTGAAGCAGCAACAGCTGTTTAGAGGGACCACCGCATCTGCTGCTCCTGCAGCCCGCAGTTCTCTGCTCACCAAAGCGGAGTCTACAACAACGGTTCCAGCAACAAGCTCTGGTACCAGGCAGCCTGCAGTGCAGGTCAAACGCCTATTGCTGGGTGAGACAATGAAGGCAATAGAAAATGCAAAGCGGGGAGTCGCGCACAGTGACGACGACGACTTGTCTTCGCTCTCGTTGAGCACGACATCCTCCTCCATCCTGCGTCCGCGTCCTGCAAAGACGAGCGACGCAACAGCCTTGGCGGCAGCGGCCAAGAAGGGGGTGGCATTAGTCCTCAAGACGAAGCACAGCCACCCGCGTAAATCATCCTTTGATGACGATGACGACTCGAGCACTCCGAGCAGTCCGCTCCCTGTATCGAGAGGGCAAGACACACGCGCTAAGCGGAAATCCAGTGTTAGCTCGCCTCCCATATCTGTTCCCGCGTCGCGAGCCGAGCCAGCGGCGATGTCCGCCTCCACTTCTTCAAACAAGCCACAAAAGCTTCAGTTTCCAACGTGGTAGGGAGAGGTCTTGTGACACATGGAAAGCAACAGAAGAGCGCAGCCGCAACGGCTTCACGATGGCTTTGTCAGGTCCCGCTCGTGCTTCTATGATTCACACACACACACACACACATATATATATATATATATACCAGTACTTCTATCGCTTCTCTTCAACGATTCGGGGAGAGGCCTTGGGGCATTATGGGCATCGGTCTCATGGGTTCTCATGCACCACCAGCTCTTCTCTTTGAGGGTGGCAGTCATGCTTGGCCCCACCCCTGTCACCGCAAGAAGCCTCGACATCGTCGCTGCTTCACTTCGTTGGCTTTCACTTTTCTTTTGGCCCCCTTTCCCATTCGCCCTCACCGTTTTCAAATCGCTGCTGCCTTTGCGTAACGCTCTTCTCTATCGTTGAAGGGGGAGGGGGAGGGTGTTGCTGTTTTCCTTTGTTTTGCCCATTGTTGCTGGTGATATTCGGCCACGACCACTTCCACTGATTCGCTCGCCCGCTTAAGATATTTTGCTCCACGATCAGAGGGAACAGCAACCGCCAGAAAAAGAAATGATCTGATACCATCGAATAGAGAATACAGAAATGGGGTCGATGAAGTGTGCTGCTTCGCGGTGTTGAATCGATCCTGTTGCAGCGACGTTTGATGCAGGAAACCCCTGTCATTCACTACCGTGCTGATGTGCCTCTTCTGCCTACAGGTGTAGTCTGCCCGGCACGCACCAGCTTACTCTGCCACATCTATTTCTTGTTACACGCTGCATTCCCGGACCCCCACCCAAACACCCACCCACCCTCACCCACATCCTCCACCTCCCTCTACTCTTTGAAAGCAGAACGAACCACAGAGAAAGAGGTGCACTTGCACACCCATACGCACAGCGTCTCACAGACAGCACTCTACTGCGGCAGTTGTGCCGAGACCCGCACCGGCGTATCACCGGAGCGCTTACAGTCCCGTTGCTGTTGTTGGCTTTTGTGTGTGGTGTGGAACAGCTCTTATTCTTCTTCCGCTACAGAGGGCCTGCAGCGCCGCAACCCCATAGTACATAATACTCCTCGGGGGGCTTGAAGCCCTATCCGCTCTTTGTGGGGGCATGTCTGGGTGCGTGGGTCGCGCCAACCGGAACGGAATAGAGCACATCGACAGTTTCAGCTCGAGCTTTTCGACTAGTCGGCGTTCATACGCGCCCACAGGTGAACGTCATGGAGCCGCCACTTCGTTTCCGCCTCATGAACACGGTGCTGCTCACCGGCATCTTGTTTATGTATGTCGTGTACGACAGCGGCTTTCGCTTTTGGATGTCGCGCAGCGACGCCACAGCCCTCAACGCTGCCATCCTGCACGGCGCAAGGGCCCCGGTGCCTGGCGGCGCGCCCGGCCTGACCTTTGAGGCCGCGGCAGAGGCAACGCCAACACCCCCTCTTCAGACCTACCTCCTCCAGAGCCATCGCTGGCTGCATGTGACGTCGTCGAACATCGGCAATGACCATGAGCCCGTGAATAGAGAAGGCAGCACGAGGGATCAACGCACCAGCGCAGGGTCTGTAGGAACTCGCGCTGGTGCACCGTATGTTTCCCATCGTGCCACAGGGTTCTCTGACTTCCCCATGGCGGCGGTGGTAGTGGAGAGCACCTGGCTGTCACCTGATCAGGCTTTCGTTTCTGCCCACTACGCGCAACGCTTGTTGGAGGGCTTTCGATATGCACTTCTCACCGGTTCACCGTGGCTGCTCGTGGCCGGGTCGGCAGAGGAGACTTCGTTGGGGTTGCAGCACCTGCGTCGCATGCCGCACCCTGCAGAGACGCTCTTTGGAAAGAGAGCGCGTGCCCAGTGGCCCTCAGAGTTGAGGCGTGTGGCGGAGTCAATTCGAGAGTCCATGGCGCCCTACACCACCTTAGGGGCGTGGATGCACAGTGCGCGGTCCAAGTCTATTCCGGCATTTGGCAGCTCCCCCCTACCGGAGGAGTGGCCTTCATGTTTGGTGAATCACTCTGCTCTCTCTCAAGACGACCCTTCTGCTGCACTTCACTTCTCCTTGAGTCACCTCCTCTCGGTGAGTACACTGGTGAGCGCGGAGGGCGGCACCCAGCACGGCCGACTGTCGGCGCTGATCTTGGGTGCGGAGTGGCTGCGCCGCAGCGACGGGGATTACAGTGTGCGTGGTGCTGCGACGCCACTGGAAGCGGCAAAGACCCCACATGTGACAGTCTACGCAACAGGAGATACGTACAGCAGCAGCACCAGCAACTTAGAAGGTGACGAAGCCTCCTTCGCAGAGATGCAGCAGACGCGTGTGAATCGTGGCAGCTGCAGCAGCAGCGGCAGCACCAACGGTGGCGACGTTTCGTGGGAGGCCCCGCGGATGTGGGAGTGGCAGCTCAACGGCACCCAGCAGCGGGTACACATCACGGTTCCTGGAATTGTGGCAATAACCGTCCCCGACGCAAATAAGCGCTCCCGATACGCCGCGAAGGCGCTGCAGCAGCTTTTGGCGACGACGTTGGTGCGACGACACGCCCGGCACTCCGACGCATCGTCCCGCATCACACAGCCGATAAATGAATGGCTGTGGTGGCTGGGCCGCCCCTATGGAGTGACGATTGTAGGGGGAGGGTGGGAGCAGCAGCGCGTGAAGCTGCTCTACATCAAGGCCCTCCGCGAGGCTGCAGCGGAGACGCACGAAAGCCTTCGCAGAGCCGTTCAAGACGTCCACCGCGCACGTTGCGACTTTGAGGGCGGTAGTGGAGCTTTGTCTCACTTGTGCAGCGGAGCACGGCGTGGCCGGTTGCCCACCGCCGCCCTTCCCTTCATCGCCGCCGTGCCGAGTCCGCCAAAGGTTTTTGTGCTTCCGCCCGCCTTTGAGGACGCCCCAGTGGCAGCGCCCCAGCCGGAGTGGCTGAACTACACTGGAGAGTTGCCGCCGTCTGTGAATCCGGACGCCTCCTATGCCGCGCGGGTAGTAGGGCGGTGGAGCTACTTTATTTACGTGAATTACCGTCGCTGGATGGACTGGTTTCTGGCGTCCCTGCCAGGCGGGGCTTATCAAGATCACTTTGTGCTAGCCTCAGTGCTGATGTCGGACTTCGCTGATCAGCGAATTAGTTGGAGAGACGTGCTCTACCTTCGATAGGCCGGCAAATCGGAGAAATAGCTGCAGTCAACTGGGGTGGCTGACGTCGAAGGAAAGGAAATCAAGGTCAGCGCGTTAGAGGGAGAGAAGCAATGCACAGTGTTGTGGGCGGTGCTCTTAAGCACTGCACTGCAGGGAAGCTTTACGTCAAGAAGCTTGTACACGACGGAGGGCTGGGCGACGTCTGTGGTGGCTGTTGGTTGCCTTTCTCGGCCACCTTGCATGGCCCTCTTCAAGCTCGGAGATGAAGGCTATCTACCCTTTGTTTCTTGGCTTTCCATAATGTCATATCAACGGAAGGGGCAGAGGGTGTTTTTTTCTTTGCGGAGAGCGGTGCTGAAAGCTGGGAGCGGTATGCAGGTGACCAGCGGCGGCTGCCCACTCTGCAGTGCAAGTCGCAGTGATGCATTCAAAGGCAGAGGGGAAGTGCCGCGGGCCTTAAGGATTATAGGGAGATGAAAATTAGTTGTGTTCACCGTTTCTTCTTACTCCGTTGAAAACAACGGAGGAGGAGAGATGTTCATTGCTCTGTGCTCTCTCTCCCCGCGCAGCAGCGCTACTCCCGGCACACACACACACACACACACGCACCTCTACTTCTCTATTTGTCATTTAGTTGGCTTTCAGAGTGTTGGCATCGCCGGCACCTCACCGCGCATTGTCAAGTTGCTGTTGTTTCTTTTCCTTCTCGGTGGCTACACGCTGCGATGGAACGTAGAACACAAAATCTGGTGCACCTCATCGGCTCACTGCGCAGCACCCTCTTTTCGCTGAGCACCGCAAAGACGGAAGCGGAGGGGGGGGTCACTGTCTGCTGCCTGAAGTTGCCGCATCGTCTTGTTCCCTTCTGTGTGTTGTGCCAAATTCTTCGCCTCTTGCCTTCTCCCTCTCTCTCACTCTGGAACAGCACTCCACCCACGATTGGCGTTCGAAGCTACCCGATTCAGCTGTGGCGCGTGAAGCCCTTTCAACAGTTCACAGAGGAGAAACCGCCACAGAGTTTTTTCTGCAGCATCAAAAAGGAAAACGGCAGCCCCACTGTGGAAAAGAAATGGAGGCTTCTATCACAGCAATCAAGAACAGCGGCAACGCAAAGTTCACGGCTGGCGACGTTGCAGGCGCCATCGAAGAATACCGTGCTGGCATACGTCAAATCGAAGCCACGGACAGCTCAGCTGCGGCATCCGCAGACATAAAAGCGCTACACTGTCTCCTGTACTCAAACATGTCGAATGCCTACTTGAGCCTCAACGAGTTCCACAGCAGCTGGGAAGCAGCAGCAGCGGCGACGAAGATCGACCCCACCGCATGGAAGCCGTGGCTGCGCTTTATCGAGGCGCGTCGTCATGACGGCTTCCCCTTCGACGCCTTCGTGCACTCACTACGCTATCTCCGTCCTCTTCTTCGCGAGGAGAAGAATTGCAAGCGAATGTCTGCCGCCGAGGTTGCCGCCACGCTGAGTAAGGTGGAGGAGCCCCTGTGCGATGAACTCGGCATTCTACGCCTGTCACCCGACATTGAGCTGGTAGAGTACGCGGGTGGGGTGGCGATGATCAGCCGCCGTGTGTTTCAGGCGTCAGATGTGCTCTTTATCGAGAAGAAGTATTCTCGGACGGACTTCAAGGAGAAAGGTTTAATGTCGCAGCCAGACCTGACAACAGAGTCAATTGTCGGCTACTTTGCGGAGCGTCTGCGTCCGCAGCAGGAGGCAATGAGTGATAGCTGGGTAGCTTTCAAGAAGGACTTCACCGGCGCCTGGCCTCGCTCTGACGAGGAGGTAGACGCAGACACCCGTGAGACCATCGGGAGCTATCTGCGCTCTCGCTTCCCTGATGTACCGGAGGCTGCCTTCCGCGAACTGCTTAGTATTTCGTTGATGTGCCGCTACAACTGCTTTCACTGTGGCTTCTTCCGCACATGTGCGTTGGCCAACCACAGCTGTCATGCCAACATTGCGATGAAGTATAACAGCGCTGATGAGACAGTGAATATGATCGCCGTAGACACAATTCAGCCTGGGGAGTTGATGAACGTGAAGTACCTCAGCGACGCGCACTTTCTTCTTGGCGTAGGGAAGCGACGCGAGCTGCTGCGGTCGTGGCTGTTTTGGTGCCAGTGTGACCGCTGCCTCCAGGACAGTGAGCCGAACGCCATTTCAGAGTTTGTGCAGTGCCCCTCCTGTAAGGCGTACTCGCACTCCTCGCTGCTCGGCCTTAACGCGGCGGGCGATCCGCTTCTGCAGGCCGCGGAGCCGTGTCGTCAGTGTGGCGTGCCCATTGCCTGGACCGATGCACAGCGGTCCCTCCTGCAGGACAAGCTGATGAACTCCTTCACGAACAGTACCTCCCTTTACACCATAGAGGAACTTGCGGCGTGGATGCGGGAGCAGCTCATGCAGACGGAAAAGCTACATCTGCACCCGGAGAACTGGATATATCGTGTCCTGTTAGACTTTCTAGCGGTGGGCCTGACTGGGATGGTGGACCTTGCGCAGCTGGGCTTGAGTGAATCTCGCATCTCACAGACGACCCTTGACGCCGTCAAGAGCCTGTTCGGCGCTTTCGGGCTGCAAGAGTTTTACACGCCCCGCTGCGCCGCTGTTCGCGATGACGAAACCGCGTCCGGCACCGTCAGCCGAGACGAACTGGTGCAGACAAGCCCTGAGCAAGGGGGCGGCTGCGAGGCGTTAAAGGCGTTGGTCATTCTCTGTCAACTGCTTTCCCCCTTTTACCCTGTGAATGAGATGTGGTCGGTGCATGACGCTATCTGCAAGTTGGTGCTCCTGCACCTTATCTACTCGACGCCGGCCGTCACGCTGAGGCCTGCGTTTGCGTTGGCGCTGCTGCAGCGGCACGGCCGCTACGTGGGCGAGGCGCACAATGCGAAATGGATCCGCCGCTACAGCATGCATAAGATTACCTTTAACGCGAAGGAGCCTCTGCCGTTGACGAAGATCAAGAAGGCGCTGAAGGCGAATTGACGCGACGGACCTCACCTCTTCCTTCCTTCCTTTTGCTGTTTCCTTTTCTCCATATTGGGAGCTTTGCAGCCCTCTGCCCGTTACACGAGCGCGCTTCTCCAGTGCACGCATTACCTCGTGCATTCGCTTCATGTAGCACTATAGGAAAAGGAAAAGAGAACTGAAAGGGCAAACGAGAATTGGGGAAGTGGCTGACATGAAGGGTGGCGGGCAAGTCAAGCACCACCCTTCTTCATTTTTTTGTTTTGATTTCGTAAGTCGATCGTATGCTAAGTGGCGACTCTTTGTTTCACCTTCCCCGATGTTGTTGCCCCCTCCACCCCACCGAAGCGCAGCATTGGCGCCTTTGGTATACGGCGGTTGCCTCATCGCTTTCCACTTAGCCGGCCTCCTTCTCCTCTTCCTCCGCCCGACTAAGTGTGCTTGCGCATCCCCCACGTCAACTGTTCTGTCTTCTTCCTTCCTTTTTTTCTTTTAGCGGCATCTTTTCACGCTTTGTTTGCCGGATAGCTGCAACGCCTGGACTTCTCCGTGCTGTCGGTTAACCGTCTTCACCCTTATCGGAGGCTGCTCTTGGTTAGCGCAACAGCGCACTTATGAAGCTCTTTCTGGCACTCTACATTTTATTAGTATTTCCAAAACAGCGTTCTGCACACCTGTAGGCCGCGCACCATGGCTGCCGCTCCCACGCTGCTCCTCTACCTCAACAGCGATGTCGGCATGGAGCGGCCGTATCGCACAACGCTGCCGGCGAGTGTGGACACGCTAGCCGAGCTCTGCCAGTTTCTTACGATGCGTATCCCGCCCCGGCCGGGTGAGGACACCGTCGGCCGTGGCTACCGCTTTCTTTACTCCGTGCTGGGCAAGCCGCTATGGCGTGTGAAGGAGTGCATCGACGCAGGCACCGTCGTCCTCAGCGTGGGGCCGGGCTTCCTGGCACGGCGGCCCACCGCCATTACCGACGGCGCCTGCGCTAGTGTCTCGCCAGCCGCAGCGGCAGCGACAACGGCAAATCACGCGGACCTGACCACGCCGGACCGCCTTGCGGCTACATCCAACAGCGGCGCGAACCTGAAGGGCAACAGCAACGAGGACCACCAGTGCGGCAATATCGGCCTTCCACTAAACGCCTCCCCCTCGGCGTCCCCTCCGATCAAAGCACCGATGGACAGCCGTTTTCACAGCGCGGCCCCACCGTTTTTTTCGAGCGCGACATCGGCCGCGGCGGCGAACTCCACGCTCGAGGCAGCCGCGGATGTCGCTGGGGGAGCTTCCGCGAACGCAGCCTTCGTCATGGGAGCAGCCGGTGAACAAGGCCGGGAGAGCATCGATGTTGCATGGCCACCGGCACCATCGCTGCCGCGCCCCTCACAAGCAGATGAACGCGATAGGCTTGTCAGCATCACCATTAACACGAGTGCGCGCGGTGCACGGGCTTCCTCTGGCGGTCCCATCACTCAATCCACGCCCCTTAACGGCGCTACTGTAGAAGGGGCAGACGGGGCCGTTGGCCACACCACCGCTGTTCGTCTCTTCACACCACCGACAGCGCAAGGAGCCACAAAAGAATCGATTGGAGGATCTCTGCATAATCAGACGCTGTTCCATCAGCCTCCATTCACCACCCCGCCACCGCCAAAGGCCCCCATTGCTGGTGCGCCAGGGGCCGGGGCGGCAGCAGCAGCACCTGGCGACGACTTGCCGCGTGGGATGGTGTTCGTGGCGCACGATACCCATGCTCTGCCTCCACGGCCGCTTTTCACTGCAGCTGCAGTGGCCCTCCAGTCCGCACTGCCGCATCTACAGCCGCTGCCGAGCACCTCCATCTCCAGCAGCCTACAATACTTCTTGCTACGCAAGTGGGGTGCCTATCAGAAGCTGCATAGCATGCCGCCAGCGGAACTTGTCGCGGGTGAAGCTATGTCACAGCAGTTCAACACGATTACTGCGAGCCTCAGCAGCAGCAGTCACCGGGCCTGCCGGGTGGTGGTGAGCGGGCCACCGCGCAGTGGGGTGTCGATCACGACTGCCTTCCTCCTGCGGCACTTCTTGCGCACTTTACAGTTCCAGCCGCAGCACAGTCTGCACAACACCCTCGTCATCGCCCTCGACTTTCGACTGCTCTTTGCAACGCAGACGACGAGCGCCACCGGGCTGCAGCACCACGCTCCGCCACACGTGCTGCTAGATCTCGCTTCTCTCTACCAGTTAGTGGTGCGAACCGCGATGGATGCCTTGGTGGCGCAACGACCGTCTCTGCGCGAAGCCGGCCCTCTTCTAAGTCAGCTGTGGGACTTGGTGATCAAACCGAATGTAGAGCCCAAGGTGGCGCCAAACTTTACGACGTACACACAAGCCGCTGCGCTTGTCGGCGGCGATGTCCTGGCGCGGTGGACGCGGCTTGGGGAGCAGTTGTTCCCCGTTCTGCAGGCTGCCTGCCGAACGCCGGAGGTGCAGGCGCTGCGCGATGCCGCGCTGGATTTAATTTTCTACGCGATACCGACTGAAATGGCGGCGTCGCTCAACTTCTCCGGGGTGCTCTACGCGATCGACGGCGCGGAGGCGTTAACGCAGTGCTACGTGCAGAGAGTGGAGCGCCCGACTGGCGACTTTGGGCCGCTGATGCAGGCCCTGACAGCGGACTCGCGCACGCATCTCGTGCTTTCGTGGCCCGTCACGCTCCCTCCTCGCACGCTATTTATTCCTAACTTGACGGCGCACGTCTCGACGATCGGCCTCGTGCCACGAGAGGCGCTAAATCGCCTGCACTTCCCTCAGTCGATCCGATCTGGGCGGAAGGAGTACCCGTTGGAGCTGTTTCTCGGCTGTCCGGGCTACCTCACACACCTGTACGCGCTGGTGCGGCCTTTCCGGAAGAACCTGACGGTTCCGACGACCGCCTACTCTTCATATCACCAGCAGAGTTACGAGCGGAGTACAGCGGACGGATACGCTGTGCGTATCGATAGCAGTGAAGTGTCGCTGGCCTTGGACAAGCTACTGGCGCTGGTGCAGCACTTGCCGTTTGCATCGTCTTGACGACAATGCGTGCGCCCCCCCCCCC
>LJSK01000036.1:98547-120546 GCA_001299535.1 Leptomonas seymouri
CCCCCCCACACCACCACCCTTCGCCCTTCGGGTGGCTCTTTTTTCTCCCCCTTCAGCATGCCTTTGCTGCCGACCATGACATCCTTTATAAAACGTATGGTACGCACAATAGGTGAAAAGACACCCTCATCAACGGCGCAATCGACTTGCTGTCTGCAACCGGAAGCCCATGCGTTGTTGCAGCATCCTTTACCTGTTCGGGTCAGCAGATGATGACTTGTGCGTGTGTGTGTGTGTGTGTGTGTAACACCCCGCCAAACTTTGCCGCTGCACTCACATCGCCGCCTCGGTGCCTTTTGATCGCAGTCACATCCTTCTTATCACACGGCCCGAATGCAACTGCCTGCTGCTGGTTGTTCCCCGTCATTTCTCTGCCCTGCTTCTCCCCTCCCTCCCTCCCCCCCTACTCACTCCTTCGTTGTTCCTGCTCAACGATACGCAACGCCTTCGCACATCATCTAGTGATATATTGTTTTTCTTTTTGTGTGTGGGTGCTGCTGTGCGAATCACATAAAGCAGCTTCCCTCTTCTACGTTGTCGCTGGCTGTGTAGGCCCCTATTATTATTGCTACTATTATTGCATCTGCCCTGTTCGGTTTTCACACCGGTGCCATACCTCACACACGCACACTCTATTCTGTGTCTGTGCTCTCGTTCTGTGACCTTTATTCTGGCCCTTCCTGCGGCTCCGGCTTTCTCTCTGTCCCTCCTTTGCGCTCGATACGGCCCATCACCATCACCGCTATTATTATCATTATCACTATTTATTACTATTATTATTACGACTATTGCAACGACTGCGTGGCGCTTGTCTGGTGCGTGGGAGAAACCGCTCGCACACGTTTTTCTTCCCCCCCCCATCGCTCTTACGTCGTGCCCGTTCCGTCTGTTTGCCCCCCTTTGTTGTTGTTGTTGTTGGTCTCTGTTTTTCTTCTTTGCTTGTTTGCAAATCCCCTCCCTCCCACCTCAACTCCATATTCTGCTCCACATATGATTTCTTTCTTTCTTTTTTCCTTTTAACGATCTCTTCTTCGTTCTGTTTTTTGTTTTTGTTTTGCCGAATTTGCAGAGTGCTTAAGTCGTTTCCCCCCTCCCGAGAATTGCGCTATAAGCCCTTTGAGCAGGCAATCGCAGTAACAACGTAAAGCAATCTACGCTATCAAGGATCTACGACGTCGTCTCCGCTTTCTAGCGATCACGTGGTTGTTATTTTATTATTATTGCTTCTATCCTCCCCCCTTCTGAGGTTCTCCTTTTTCTATCCCTCCCCCATCGCGCAAACCTGTTTTCAAGCGGCTGCACCCCGGCCTATCTTTGAGAGTATTGCGCCCGCGCTTGTGTTGTGGTGTGCATCGCCGATATTTCGGGACGAGTGCTTGCGCGCTGCAGCTGCTCAGCTGTCGTGGCCTCCACTTGCCTTTCGGACTGACCAAAGCACCTTCTTTTCTTGCGTGTTTGGGTTGCCTATTACTATTACTACTACTACTACTACTACTATTATTATTATTATTATTATTATTATTATTATTATTACTATTGTTGTTGTTGTTTTTGGCTCGTGAGAGACGGAATAGATAGCTCACGCTCGCTCATTCTCTTTTAAAATCGCCGCTCTAAGCTACACGCGTCTTTACCCTTCACCGCCTGCGCTCGATGAACCACCCCGGTCGCTTTGATTTTTGTTTGCACCTCTCGCTACTTTGAAACTTCACCTTGCCCCTTCCAATCGCTTCCATTGTTTGATTGCGGCTCACATCGTGCTTTATACCTACGGGGGAAAGGTAAACTCAACGGGTGACAAGGCGCAGAAAACAAGAGCGCACACGAGCCGCGCGCCGGACTTGTGCGAAGCCACCGGTGGTACTCCTGTCGCTTTCGACCTCTAATCCAGCATTATTATTTCCACTCCGGACCGAAGCACGAAGGTTGTCTGCCTTCGATCGCTGTAGGCAGGGGCTTTTGGTGCTTCATAGGCACTTGCGGACACACACTCCGTTTTTTTTTTCCTTTGGTCTTGTATAAGTATATGTTATCTTCATCTCTTTCGTATTAATACGTAGCGGCGTACTACCACTCTTTCTAGGTTTGAAGATATCTATATATGCGTACATAAGCGTAGATATTATATATTTATAGTTGTTTTATATATAGTTTACAGACTTTGCTAAGGGGTCGATAGGTGTTCTACACACCTAAAAGAGAACGTAGGTATTATTGATTCTTAGTACTCACCGTGCTGGCAGCTGTACGCCGCCTGTGCTCCAGCGACCCTCTCTCGTTGTTGTTGTTTCTTTTAGTTTCTACATCCTTTCCTTCTTCTGTTATTTATTTCTTTATTTATTTGCTGGCTTCTTGGGACGCGGTGCCATCACCCATCCCGGTGAAAAGAAAAGGCAGGCTCCTTTCATATTGTTCATCTTCCCTTCGTCTTCTCTTGCTTTTGTTTCTGCTCTGTGGGGTAGGGTTAGTCGGCGTTGTAGATTCGTCAAAAGAAGCGTTTTCATCGCAGAGAGAAACAAGGAGACTTTAGGTGACTGCTGCTTCTCTTGCCACTTCTGGTTATCGGTATTCGTCTGCAGGGTGCCTCACCAGCTCTTCCTTTGGCCTTTGTGAATGTTTGCTTCTTCTGTTTCCCCATCCGCCAGCGCCTGTGTATAGAGGAGCATCCACTTGACGACGCCTGATCGAAGCGGGAGCACGACATTGGAGAGGCACTCGGGACTACCTGACATATCCGGTCACCCTGTTCACTGGGCTGCGGCATTCCAGGCCCGATTCGGTGTTGTATTTTTGAAGTAGCTGCTTTCTCTGTGCGTTTATTCTTGTTGTTGATACTTACCTTTTGTTGTGGCTGTTGTGGGTGGTGGTGGTGGTTGTTGACCGCGTCAATCGAGAGTACATTTATTTTCATTCGAGAAGCCAAACACACACATCACACACGCACACACGTAGGCATCGTGTATATACGCAGCCTCAGTCCTTCATTGTCGTCTCCCCTTCTCGCTCGTCTTGAAAACGCAGCATACCGTTGTTCCCTTTTTGCGTGTTGTTGAAGGCCGTTGGGTACTGCTGCCACCGTCGGTTTTTTGTTTCCTCTTTGTTCAGCCTCGCTTTGATGTATTAACGGGGTTCAACGTGCTGTTGTTACTCTTTGATTCCTTTTGTTTTTTGGGGAGAACATCTCTTTCATTGTTCAGCAAACAATTTACGAATGCACCGCTTCAATGCACGACAAGCTTCCACCACGTTTGCGGATGAACCGACAACGACCCTCACATCAAAAAACCAGACGCATTACGCTTCCGAGAGTGTTATTCACGGCGGCAACAGCAGCACCACGGTAGAGTGCCTTGACAACGTCAGTGCACAGCAGACGATTTCGCTGATATCTGGCCCCGACGGAATTCAGAAACTTCGCACGGTGACCGTGAAGCACGGCAATAGCAGCGGGCATGGTGGACAGGAGGTGACGAAAGGCTGCCGCAGCTGCATCGATAACTCCAGCAAAGAGCAAAAGTGCGAATATTTTCTAAAGCAGAAATGCCCGCTGTGTGTGGCGTGGGTCAAGATTGCGGGGGATGCGCCCTCGACAATGGCAACTTTTGAAGAGCACGCCGCCAACTCCCTGCGCAGCTCAAACCCTATTACGAACTTTCAAAGTATGCTTTCACGGGGGAGTTTGACGGAGAACGGAGACCGCCGCGACAACACGCTGTCACGGCCGACGCGGGCAGTGAGTACGGCAAGCAGAGCGCGAAATGCGATGTGGAGAGAGGACGTCTACGGTGCACGCAGTGACGTCGACAGTAATGAGAAGGGACAAATCGGGGCGGGTGCGGAAGGGGACGAGGAGTGCGTTATGCCGCCCCCTCGCTTTGGCCACACCGCGGTGCTCTACAAGGGCTGTCAAATCATCATCTTTGGGGGCAAGGCAAACAATGAGCACTACTACAACGACGTCTACGCCTATGAGGTGGAGCGGCGGCGGTGGGCGATGCTGCAGGCGGAGTACACCGAAGAGGTGGCTGCCGCTGGTGCTCCTGCAATCGCTACGACAACACGAGGCACAGAGGCCAGCACGAGTGTCTCATCCCCTTCACCCTCTCGATTTTCCCCTGAAAGCTGGGGTCACAGCGCTGTCCAAGAGCAGCACAGCTACGACCACCAACAGAACTGCAGCCATAGAGGTCCTAGCGGCGAGGGCAGCGTGCAAGGGGGCGGCAACACAGAAGTATCTGCCCCCTGCACGACAGTCTTAACCACCGACCATGCCTCGCGCCCGCACGGGCGCGTGGGTCACGCTGCGGCTCTCTACCGAGGCACCATGTACATCCTCAGCGGAGAGCGGCAGGGGAAATACTTCGACGATATGTGGGCCTTGGACATTCCCAGCCTGACGTGGTCGAAGGAATGTGGACTGCCCTTCTCGCCACGCAAAGGGCACACCATGCACCTGCTCCCGGCGGAGTGCACGGCGACGCGAGCTCGAGAGGATATGCTGGTGGTGTTTGGAGGTCTGGTGAAGGCCTCGCGTCTGCATCCCCGCCCCGCAGACCCGGAGCTGCCTGCGCGTAATGCAGGGGAGCTGGACATGATGTGCGCACCGACCAGCGAGACGCTGCTGTACTACCCGGTGCAGCGGCGATGGTGTCATCTGAAGACCTGCGGTGACACGCCGACACCACGCTTTTACCACGTCTCCCAGCTCGTGACCGGCACGTCGCTGTTGCTGCTCTTTGGCGGGCGCACGGTAAGCCCGGCGCCGGCATCCGCCACCATGGCTGCCGGCGACGGCTCATTTATGAACGACCTGCGCATCCTCGACGTGTCCACCGGCATGTGGCGGGAGATCCGCGACGCCACCGGGGACGTGCCATCGCCCCGCATGTGTGCGGCAAGCGTTTTTGTCAACGGCAACTTCGCCGTCTTTGCCGGAGGTGGTGACGGGTACTGTCAGAACGCCTACGAGTACCAACTCGGCGCAAATCGCTGGCGCCGCCTTACGCCGAACGACCAGCCCGCCTGCTCCCGTCCGACGGTGATTTATGCAAAGGACCGCCTCGTCTTCTTCGGCGGTTTCGCCCCCCGCATCGGCGTGATGAACTGCACGATGGAGCTCTGTCTCGCCCCGCTCTCCCTCACCAACCAGTGCCTCCTGTGGTGGAATCGATGTGCGTTTGAGAAGCACGTCCGCACCTGCACTCAGAACCGCATGCTGGAGGAGGCGAAGGTAGCGGCGATGGCGGCAATGGCGCGTTGTCGCAAGGCGAACGGCTGCTGCGGGAAACAAATTACGCTGAGCCGCAACCTTGCGAACCCCGGTTGCAGTCCGCTGCCCACGCCCCGCCAGTTGACGGTGGACCGTGCCACGCGGCGACCCGTTCCGTTTCCTTCCCGCTTCTACGATAACACGACTTCGTGGAATGCGTGGCCGGCGTCTCAAGGTGGCGGCGGCGCATGTGACGTGCCCCACGGCTCCCTATCCCCCTCCTATGCGCCATCGTCGCCAGAGAAGTGTTCGCCCCTCTCGGGCGCCTCGCAGTCGACGCCTTCGTGGCAGGATGCCGCCAACGCCAACAGCAACGCTGGCAATGGTGGGCTCTACTGTGCATCTTCTGTCTTCGATAGTTTGAGCTACCATGGCAGTCCCGCCGCGGCCGCCGCTGTCCCAGGAACAGCAGCAGCAGCCACAATGCGGCCTTCTAGCGTGTTTCCCTCCCGTCCCAACATAGCGACTTTGAGTCACGTCGGCAGTCAACCGTCCACGATGTCTCACACCGCCTCGGTAACCCCGCCATCCTATGCGAGCCCCCGGTCTCTTACAACCGGTGGTCAAGTGCAGAGTGGAGGCCCGCAAGATTCCCGCTGCTGGAACGCCACTCACCACATCAGTAGCGTTAACACGAGCATCATGGCCCCTGCCGGAGGAGTGCAGCAGTCCATGATGGCGGTGCGGACGTGGACGGACAGCGTGCAGCGCAACTCCGCCCCCTCCCGGGCATCGGGAGCGTCTTCCATTTTCTCAAACTCTGTCTCTGCCGCCACGCGCATTTCGATGGCGGCGCCGGTGGAAAGTACGCACAACTCCAACCCGCTGACATCTGTCCGCGCGTCGCCGCGCGAGCCCGCCGAGAGTGGCTGCTGTATCGTAAACTGCATTCGCCGCATCAACGGCTTCGCGGCGACGTCGCCTCTACGCTTCTACACCAGTCAGCGGCCGCCAGCTGTGAGGCGGACGGGCAGCAGCGGTGGTGGTGGTGGACCGGTACTCGCCGGCGACTACTCGCCGCCGCCGATGAACTCGCACCCGTCACCGCGCCCGCTGCGCATTAACACGAACGCGCAATCACCGCCGTCGCCGCAAGCAGCAGAGATGAGTGATTGCCCGTCCTCCCCACTGACTGTCTATTGCACCGCAGTCACAGCGAGCTGCGCGTTGCTCAGCCCCTTGGCACAGCAGCGGCATTCGTCGGCGCACCTTACAAGGTCAGCGTCGAGCCGTGGCTCATCGATGCGCAGCGTGCACTCAGCCTCATCCGAGGAGGTACCGCTGTCGCATGTGAAATTGCTGATGCAGCGGTTGGAGGGTCCTCACGGCCCTTTCTTGCTTCGTGCCATGGCGGCTGAAGTGCAAAAGCAGGGGTGCGACTGACGCTCAGAAGCAGCGAAAAACCTGGGGGGCTCGTGGCTGAAGGCGCTTGTGGGCTTCCTTGCTGCCCCACCCGCTTTTGAGGGGTACAGGTGCATCCCGCGCATTCGGTAGTGGGTGCATGACCACCTCTGAAGCGGCGCACGCTGGGTTGAGAGGGGGGGAGTACCCATCTCCAGGCCGTAGTAATTCTGCTTTAAGATTTTAAAAAGTTGTCTGATAACGGCGGCAGCGCAAGGAGGGCGATGCCTGCTGCCTTGTTGTTGTTATTTGGCCCCCACCCCCTGCGTGTGGGTCGTGACAGCGACGTCTGCGTTCGGTTGGCGTCTCACTGTTGCGCGCGATTATTATGATTGTTGTGGTTTATTCATCCACGTCTTCTGCGAAGCCTTCTGCACTTAAGTGTGCGTGGGTGTGCCAGTTTTGTTTTCTATTGGATAAAGCTGTGGTGCTGGTCTAAACCCTCTTTGTTGTTATTGTCGTTGCTGTTTTGATTTTTCGTCTCTTTCTTTCTTTCTCTCTCTGCGCGTGTATGTGTGTGTGTGTGTGTGTGGGTGTTTAGGTCTATGCTGTGTTGTGGTGGTGGTGGACTCCTGCAATAGGTTGCTGATTACCATTATTATTACTATTACTATTGTGATTATTGTTATTCCTTTTACTGCTGCACCCGTGTGCTTTTCTTTTTCCTTTTCTCTCTCTCTAACACCCCCGTTTGTACCAACTTACGTGGCTGTTTTTTCTGGCGGTGACAATAGCGGCGCAGATGTGCATGCCAACTTCATTTCGCAGTAGGCATCATGCACGCCATTGCGAGATGTGCACGGTCGCTGTTATTCGTCTCAGCCAGCAGCGTTCTTTTCCTTCACACACGCACTCGCACACACACACACACACACACACACATACACACACACAGAAATGTCTCGGCTGTTTGGGTGTCGTGGGCCAGCACTCATGATTCGTGCTTGAAAGCATCGATCGTGGCAATTCACACGCTTTTGACGCGCTCAGAGCGCGTCAAAAGCTTTTTTCGCTGACGCATTCTCTGATTTTTTCTTTTAAATTTACCCCTATTGTTTGTCGCGCTTTGGCAGCGGATTGCATGATGGCGTGCACTCAGAGACCTTCTGTTGCGGCAAAGCAACCATGATGCAGGTGTGTATGCGTCTGAATAGGCATGTATAGAGATGTGGATGCATGGATTCTTATTACTATTACTATTATTACTACTATTATTATCTTTGCCTTATTTGTTTTTAATGTCGCTTCACGTACCCTTAACCTACAATAACAGGTGATATGTGCCTACCGCAGCGTTTCTTGTGAGGCCAGCGATGGCCGTTCTCGCTGAGGGAGGCACCCTATGGAGGGCTCAACGAAGACTGGAGAGCCATGCAACGCCCCGGTTCCGTCTGCCCCCACCCCCCGCGCGCTGCAGACGACCTTTACGCTTGCACCGACCCCGCGTTGTATTCACAGCCGTTGGTCGGTGTTGCGCATATATATTTTTTTCGAAGTTGCCAGCAATAGCTTCTACTGTGTTTGGGTGATTCACAACTACGAAAAGGATCTGAATTTCGCGGCCCCGACTTTTTTTGTTTGTGTGTCTGAGCTTACTTTCTCTTACCTGTCTCCCCCCCCCATCTCCGCTTCTGTTTTCCGGTGGTGGTTGCCATTGGGCCCTCGTGGCGCGGTCACCTCTTCATACGCACTCCGCATTCACCCCGCCCTCCACGTTGGACTGCCCCCACCCCACCCCCGATTTTCGTTTTTGTTTTGCGCTGTGCATCGTACGTTTTCCCACTCCCGCTTCTCTCACAGCATTGGAAATCATCGGCATCTGTTGTTGCAGCACCAAACATATTCTTGCTGCTTGCAGGGCGTGAACGGCCAACCGTACGTGCGCGTATACATCTGGAGTTTGAGGAAATCGGAATTCACAAAGACCACAAGCCGGCAATAAGCACACAGGCACACACACACACATACCAGCACGCACGCACGCATCCGCCTCAGCACCAGTGAATTCAAATTGTTCTCACTTATTTTTCGTAGCATCATCCACGCTGTATAGTCCTCTTCATCTCCCTGCGGAACCGCATCTCCTGGTTAACGCAAGCAGAAGCAAGTGCCACTGCGGCCCTTCAATATTTCGGTAGCGCCGAGCGTTCTCCGGACCTCATTCGTTTATTCTCTGCTCGTCTTCTCGGGGGGTTTCTTTGTTAATCCTTTAGTGTCTCCTTGTGCTATGTCCAGCCGCACCATGAGCTTCACAGAACGCGGCTCCGGCACACGGGTGCCCACCCCACCCCCCGCGCCGCCCTCCATTCTCTCCCATGTACACATCGAGCAGCTCCGCCAACAGCTATCCAACGCGTTGCAGAAGCACCCCGAGCTGCGCGACCTGCTGGGTGTGTGCGCAGAGAGCAACGACTGGACGGTGGAGGAGGCCCGGCAGCGCCCTGACAGCATTGTCACAATGGAGCTCTTCCTCCTGCAGGTGCACCAGGTGCCGCTGGTGCACTACTTCCCCAATCTCGTCACCATTAAGTTCATGAACGTGGGGCTTGAGTCGACTGCTGACTTTGCCGCCCTGACCCACGTCGAAGAGCTGTGGCTCGCGGACAACAACATACGCGTGATCGAGGGACTTGACAACATGACGAAGCTGCGCCGTCTCTTCTTGCAGGACAACTGCATCACTTCATTGGAAGGCCTACCCCCGCTGCGTCACCTACGTGAGATGTGGCTCTCTGGCAATCAGCTGCAACGCCTGACGCATCTCACCCCCTTGCGCAAGCTGCGTACGCTTTACGTGGCGAGAAACCCTATCGAGTACCTTGATGGGGCCTTCTCAAAAGACATGGCACACCTGCACGACATCAACCTCAGCGGCTGTCACATAGCTGACATTGCGCAGCTTTGCTACCTTCAGCAGCTCCCCTGCCTGCGCAACCTATGGCTTGCGGATCCACTCTTCGGCGACAACGCAATATGTCGCATGAGCAACTACACAACATTGGCACTGACGATGTTGGACTCGCTGGACAGCTTGGATGGCGTCTACGTGACGGCAGAGCAGCGCAGCCTGGTGGAGAGCATAGTAGGGAGAAAGCGGCTCTACTACGAGATGCGGGTGCAAATGCTGGAAACGCACCTCGTCCTTCTCGCCCGTCACGCAGAGCGCTGCGCGATTCGGGAGACGGCGCAGAGTGCGGGCGCGCTCGCTCAGCTGTACGCCTGCATACAGCCGGTTGAAATGGAACTCTTGGAGAGGCAGCTCTATCGAGGCAGTGGAAATAGCGGCAAAATCAGCTCCGGGTCTCTGTTCCACAACAGCGCAGATGCGCAACTCCCCGCAACAACGCCGACAGCGGCCGTGGAGAGTGCGCAGTTGGAAAGCCTCCGCCTGCAGCTTGCCCGCGCGGTGGGCACCTGTGAAATTCAGGAGCAAAAAACGATGCTTCGCCTAGCGCAAGCCACCACTGTCGCTTCTATCGAAGCGCAGCTGCTGAAGGAGCGGTTAGCGGTGGAACTTTACACGGGCGGCAACGTCCGCCTCGAGCCCGTCAGCTCGAGCCATGAGTTCTTCACCTCCGTCGACGAGCTCATGCAAAGTCGCTTTAACCGAGACCTGTTTGAGCAGCAGTTCAGCATTACCAGTGTGAAGGTTAAGAGCGTGCGCCGCATCGTGAACTGCGGGCTGCGTCATCGCTTTGACCACCGCGTGAAGGAGCTGCACGCTGATTTGGCCAACCCGCAGCACCGCAGTCGATTCGTGGGTCTGTTTGGTGTAGTACCGACGTCGCAGGAGGGTCAGGGCGCGTGTCTGCAGCACGCTCTTCTACGTGGTGCGGCAGCGGACGATGGTGTTTTTGCCTCGGCGCCAAGCGCGGCATCTTGGGACAGGAAAGGCAACTACGCGTGTTACGCACCCTACACACCTACGCCGGCTGATGAAGGTGTCCCTCTCACCGACTCGCTGTTTTACGCAGATGAGGCACGCCTGCGGGCCCTCAGTGGTGGCCGCGACGGTTGTGTAGGAGCCGACGGAGCACTGAGCGCCTCCGGTCCAAACTTGTCCCTCTGCACATCGCAGGTTTACAGCGACCCCAGCGGCAGCGGGGATGCCTTGACGTGCCACGGCCAGCTGGTGCTCTACCGCGTCTACCTCGATAAGGCAGTGAGTGCCCTGGGCACGGCGGGCAGTGGTGCACCAAGGGAAGATGGAGCCGGCAGCCGCAGTGGGCAGTACGTCCAATCTTTTGTGCAGAGAGCCGGGCGTGTGCCGAAGGGAGACTACGGCGCGGGCATCACGGCTGCCTATCGTGTGCTACCTTCAGACGTCCCTGGAGCTGTCAACGCGGATAAGCCTGTGGACGCAGCGCTGAAGCCAACACCTTCCTACGTATGGTACTGCTTTGACCGCTCGTTGGTCTTGGCCGATTGCGTGGTAGACTACTGCTACACCGTCACCGCTTTTCGTTCAGCTTCGTCATTCATTGCCGCGCATAGTGCTGCCCCAGCCCTGCTAGACCGCACCTCGGCGATGTCGCTGCTCTACACGTTGTGCGTCCCGTGCAGTGTCGGCGCACCGGCCAACAGCGGGAATGTTGGCAACACGAACAAAGAGAAGAGTGCCGCGGTGGTGGCGGACGTGGGCCGCGATGTACGGGAGGACCTGCTGAGCTGTGCCATGCCGCTTCTGCAGTTTATCCAATGGTGCGGTGAGCCGCCGAATGAGCAGTGCCACAGGAGCAGCGCGAATACTTGTAACAGTCAGCTGTACAAGCACAAGGTGCGGCCAGTCGAGACGGGTCACGGCGGCAACACTCTTAAGGTGATCGCCACGAAGGAAGCTTCAGAGGCCGTATCTAGCGCTGTCGCGGTCTTAGGTGAGGCAGTAGCTTCGCAGCTTTTGAATTCGACCCGAAAAAACGTAGTCAACAGCGGCGCCGAAGACGTCTCCGTATGCACTGTAAACTGCACCGAAGGTACGCAGCGTCCTCTGCAAGCTGGAGATGTCGAACGCTACGCGGCAAGTATGCACGTGACTGCCGGCAGCAACGGCCCTCTAACGCTGTGTGTGCTTCGCGGGCTGGGGCTCACTGCAGTCTGGAAGGACTTCGCCTGTCCTCTTCTAGCGAGCGTCACCACACTCGACCTCTCTCAGAACTCCCTGACGGAATTCTCGTGGTTTGCCATCGCGAAGGAGGCACCGATGCTGCAGAAACTAAACCTGCGTTGCAACAGGCTCACCTCTTTTCATCTGGACGGCAGCTGCCTACCGGCGCTCCGCACCTTAGACGTGAGCGAAAACTTACTCGCCAACGCGGAGGATTTCTGCAGCATTCGCACGGCGGCGCCGGCACTGGAGGAGCTGGAGATACGCGGCAACCCCTTGTGTGCCGCGCAGCCGCGCCAGGAATCAGAGGCGCGGCTCCTGCTGTATTTAGCCCCTCCGCCGAGCTTCAACATGTCGGTGTCGTCTACCACTGCACTGGTGAAGCTGAACCAGCACCCCATCGGCGCGTACCCGGGCACGCTGGCCGTGCAGCGGTACCGGCGTGCCTGCATCGTTGGTGGCAGTCCTCGCGCGTCCCCTCGCACCACGCGCGCCGTGGAGTATCTTGCACAACGAGTGAAGGAGGCCAGCAGTGGTACCGGGCCTGCGGCAGCGGCGGCGCTATTTTCTGTGGATGGGGTGTCCGTGCCTGAACGCTTCGTGAATGCAGCCGTGATGCAGTTGGAGCAGTGGGAAGCAGCCGACACGTTGGATGAAAACCTCACGGAGGCACTACGTGGCCAGCATACCGGAAGCGCAGCTTCACCCGCCGCTCCGTTCGGCGATGACGCCGCTGCCACAGCGGCGTCACAGTGCTTGAATGAGTGTCAAGACTTTTGCTGGAACTACGGTTTGCTGAACACCGTGGCGGGTCTCACGTCACTCTTGCCAAACCTGTGCCGCGTGGTCCTGCGCGGGCACTCCCTCACAAACATCGACCCCGTGCTGCAGCTGGGCCGTTTGGAGTGTTTGGACATTGCGGAGAACCGCCTCACGGCGCTGCCTTGCCTTGCTGGGTTGCGGTCGCTGAAGGGGCTTGTGGTGGACTTTAACAACCTCACCTCGCTCCCGGCACAAGTCGGCCCGCTGCCCGCACTACGCATGCTCAGTGCCTCGGGAAATCAAATCGCTCAGGTAGACGTGTCATGCTTTCTGGAGGGCAGTAGTACTGAAGCCCCCAGCGGCAGCGCTCCGACGCCGCCGCAGCTAGAGGCGCTATATATCTCGCATAATGCCATTGCAGACATGAATGTAATTTACGCCCTGCGCGATATCACCTCGCTGCAGATCTTAAGTGTGATGGGGAATCCATGCACCTTGCCCAGTACGGCGCTGCTTCAGCGACCCGAGGTGGATCCTAAAGCAGCCGGGGAGGGCACGCGTCAATACCTCATCCACGTCTTCCCGCAGCTGAAGGTGCTGGACGGTGGCTCCATTTCAGCAGCAGAGGGCGCCCGGGCACGGGAGGTCTACGCCGGTAAGATCAACTCGGACTTGTTAATTGAGAAGTCACACAGCCCGCCCAGCGCCTGGGCGGCGGTGGTCAACTTGAATCTTTCGCACTGTACCCTCACCGAAATCAACCTACTTGAGCCCTTTGTAGGACTGGAGGTGCTGCAGTTGCAGCACAATCTGATTTCCTTTGTATCCGGTCTCTCGACCCTAACGCACTTGAAAGCGCTGGACCTTTCGCACAACCGCTTCGGCGCCGCGGCGTGGCGCAGCACGGACCACGCCAGCGCTTCGTCCCACTCCCTGCCTCCCAGTGCCCAGTCCACCCCCTACGTCGCACTGGGTGATGCACTCGCCCCCTTAAAACTGCTAGAGTCACTGTCGATAGAAGCGAATCAGCTCACCGACCTCAGTGTCTTGAAGCTGCGCCTCCCGCGGCTGAAGTTCCTCAACGCGCGCAACAACGACCTGCAGCTCTTGCAGCGCGGCCTAGAGCACCTGCCCGACCTGCGGGAGCTGCTGCTGGACCAAAACAAGATACGTGCCTTCGCTGCTGACTGCCTGGTTGCAAACACAAAACTCGTCATTTTATCTGCTGAGAGCAACGCGATAAAATCCATGGAAGGGCTGCGCGGGTGCACTCGGCTGGAGCAGCTGCGCCTTGGCGCCAACCGACTTGTGGAGCTAAAATCCGCGCTGGCGGACCTGCAGTCGTGTCCGCTGAGGTCGCTCGTCCTGGTCGGCAACCCGGTCGCGCGCAAGACCAACTACCGCAATTTCGTTATCTCATGCTTCTCGCACCTCGTCGAGTTAGATCGTCGCTCCATCACACAGGAAGAGCGGGAGAGGGCAGCAACGACGCGCGTGGCGGAGTACGTGGCGCCTCCAAACGTCGTAATCGATATGGAATTCCTCGCAGCTGCCAGCGTGACTGCCAGCTCGCCACCGGGCTTGGCGTCACTGCCGATGAGCGCAGGCGTGAACGGGAGCGGTATTCCTGGTGTGGTCGCTGGTATCGGCAGCAGCGGACTGCCCAGTCGCAGTCGGCTATCAAACCAGTCCGCTGCAATTCTGGCTGGGCGGCGGCGCGGCGGTGGTGCAGGGGGGAGTAGGGGCGACCGCTTTAATGTGAACCCGCGCAACCGGACCTATCGCCGCTGAGCCGAGACCGCGCTCCCGTGGCTCTCTACAACAAAGGCAGAGGAGGAGAATAACTAATTCTCTCTGTTCCACCAACGCTTGTCGATCCGTGTGTCGGCGTGGCCAAAAGCGCTTTTGATTCATCATGTATGTTCGTGTTATAGAGAAGCGAAGCGAGAAGAAGAAGCGATGGATTCGAGCGCCTCGTCACTTCATGCAACACGCACCCATTAAAACAATAAGCCCTTGCTTCGCGTACGTGGGTGTGCATATGCCCTCACACCCACCACCCGCTTCCCCCGCAGAGTATCGTGGAGTTGTCCGTGCAGAGTAGGACTGCGTTCTACTCTCCCCTTCCTCCCCCCTCCCTCCTCCTCCTGCTGAAGGCAGCCGAATGTAAACTAGGGGGACATCGCTCTTATAGCCATCGAAGCTCGCCTGCCCATCCAGGGAGCAAAACACACATTCAACGAAAAAACAAAAATGAGATGAAGCCGCAGCGTTCACGGAGTAATAGAACTCAAGAGTACCTCTGAGGGCGAAGAGGGCTTTGTCCGTGAGAAGGCAGCAGCACAGCAGCGCCTCAACGACGCAGTCCGTGTAGAACAAGCACGGCAGCGCCTACTGCTTAAAACAAGAAACGCAGAGCCAAAAAAAAAAATGAGCTTCTTCACCGCGCACCCGCCATGACCTCTATAGCCTCAGGGCATGCGATGAAGGTCACACTAACTCCCCCTTCTCCACTCTTCTAAGGTCTTTCGCCGACGCCAAGTTCATCAAATAAGAAAATAACAAGCAAGTGGCGAGTGTGCTGGCGCATCTGAGTCACAGGTGCCCCTGCGCCTACCCTCCACCCCCACTATTATCGGTTTACCACTGCGCATACTCAGCGCCAGTGCAGTGCCGTTGTGCCCTCCCTGCTCTGCACAGACCACATATATGCATATAGATATATCTATATATATATTGAAGTACAAAGTCAGCCATGGACAAGGCAAAGACGCTCGAAGTTCTCCGGGGCATGAAATTCATGCAGCGGAAGGAGGAGGCAAAGCGCCGCGCCACCTTCGAGGTCGCCCAGCGCGAAGCACTGGAGCGCCATCTCCACAACGACGACAGCGGCAGCACTGCAGCGCTGTCGCGCAAGCACAGCGGCCCTGCACGCGCCACCGTGCTCTACGACGACGCCTTTCCCTCGAGCTTTTACGCACTTTCGCGGCGTGCGTTTACCGACACCTTGGGTGGGCCTTCCTCCATAGAGACAGCAGAGGACGGCAAAGAGAGACTAGAGGGGGTGGGCTGCAGCAGCGACTCACCGATGGCCTCTTTACCCGCGGCCGCCGCAGCGGAGGAGAGCGACAACGGCAGTGCGATGGGTAGTGATGAAGAAAGCATAGGTGACTTGTGGGGAAACGAAGAGGGCGGGGAGGACAATAGGGAAGACACCGAAGACGACCCAACGGCGGCCCCAGGCAGCAAGAAGCAGCGAAGGAAGCCTGCATCTCAGCAGGGTACCCACAAAGCGAGCAGGGGCGGCCGTAGCGATGGCCGCTTCACCGTGCAGACCGCCGTGCGAGCGCCGAAGCTGCCGCGTCGCCTTGAAGAGGCGGTGGCCGAGGAGGAGCGACAGCGCAAGCGTCGGCGTGCCGACGATGGAGACGGTACCGGGTTTTAACATAACGTTTAGTATCTTGCCTTTCTAATGGCTCGTTTAAGCACTTCTTGTCGACGTCAATACCTTTGCTCGCCTTCTGCACGTCATATTTAAGCTTATAGCTCGGTGTTCTTCCTGTCACCCTACAGAAGCGGGTTGCAGTTCCGCTGCTTTGAAATCGAACGCCTCGAAGCACGTAGAGGCACACGCGTGTGCGCTCTGCCTTCTTCAGCCACGTTGCGAGTGACAGCTGGCCCCTTTCAGCGTCCTCGCCTCCCCCCATCCCCTGACATCCTCAGAGCCCCCCACCCCCACCCGCTTCCTGCAAGGCGTTTTGGCGTTCTTCCAGCTGCACCCTTTTGTGCTGAGGCAGCGCTTTCGTTTCTTTGCTACCGCGCAGACAACACAATCCCCGTACATCAACACAAACATCTGTAGGATGGAGCAGGCACAAAAGCAGCAGAAAAGTCAGGCCAATGCTGCGACTGACGCAAAGCACCGCCTCGCTGACGAGGAGGCCTTTGACTCGGTGCGGCAGGCGGCGTTGGTGCTTTTCAAGCAGCGCACCAAGGACCTCACACAGCTGTCCAGCGTGGAGGCTCAGTCGCAGAAGATCGAGGCAGAGCTTCAGCAAGCTCAGGTCAGCTTGGCGCAGCTATCAGCGCAGCAGGCGTCTCTCGAAGCCCTCGTGGAGGAGGAGCAGCAGCGGGTCCGCCAACGTGAAGGTCGCCTCACCGAGCTCCACGGTGCGCTGGTGCAGCTGGATGAAGAGCAGCGGATGTACAACAAGTTGCAGCAGTCTGCAGAAGCCGCGATTGGAGCGGCCACGATGTTTATCGGGCGCTTTACCGGCGCCGAATGTCGTCTCTTTCAGCTGCTGACAATGGCGAAAGAGCGAGCCGGTGGACGCAACGCGCGAGAGCTGCAGGTCGTTGTCACGCAAGTCGAGCAGCGATTGGCAGATGTGACAGAGCAGCACCAGCGTTTCCTCAGCAAACCGTTTTGCTTTCAGTCCTGCGCCCTTCCTTCTGCTCTTATCACCGCAGCCGACGTACTTCCAGCGCCAACTTTGACGGAGTACCAGCACGACGCGGTGAAGAGATTCGCGGCGGTGATGCAGGGTTGGGTGACGCAGGCAGAGCCGTGGTCACGTCACCGCGAGCTGGCAGACGTGCTTAGTGCTCTGCGACTCCTGTTGCAATGGGTGGCGGAAGGCAGTGGCACCGACCAGGGAGAGGCGGCTGCCGCGGCTCAAACGGTTTCGAGCCAACCGGCGTCAGCCTGGCCTCCGTTGCCACTGTGCCCCGCCGATTGCCTGGATGAGGCGGTTTTCCTAACGTTACCGGAAGTGGGGCTCGTCCAGCTGATCCAGGAGTGTGTTCTCTCTCCCTTGAGTGCTCTGCGAACCTTCTTTGATCGGCTCACCGCTGCCTCTGCAAGAATCCACTTTTGCCTTCCAGCGGAAGTCTCCGCTTGCTTCACCTCCCTGGAGGCCACCCTTGCTGCGGGGTGGATGTCTTTGGTGGCGCAACGACGCCAATGGAAGGAGTTGGTGGAGGACTCAGCGAAGGCTTCAGAGCAGGCGGCTGCAGCAGTTCAAGCGGAGTGCGTGGCACGCAGAGAACTCCAGATACACGCGGAATCCTGTGGGCGCCTCAGCGAGGCTTTTGACGAACGGAAGTCAGAGGTTGAAACCTCGAAAGCGGTGGAGCTACTCAACTACGCAGCGGCGTGGCAGAAGGGGTGGGGCACGATCACCGCTCAGCGTACATCGCTGCTGTCGCTGCAAAGTGCTGCAGAGGCTCGAGTACAGGAGGCGGCTCGCACAGACGCACTTTTAAAAAGTGAGGCAGAGGCGCATGCAAGTGAGATGGACGTGCGCCAGGGATCCGTGCAGGAGCAGCAAGCGAATCTCTCTGCAGCGCAAAGGCAACTGGAAGAGGCGTCAATTCAAAAGGCAGCCCTGGAAGCAGAAATTGCAGCGATGCGGCAGACAGAACGCGAAGCGCAGCAGCAGCTGGAGAAGCTCTTGTCATGTGGACAAACGCCACCGTTCAAAAGGGAGGTGAAGCTACCGGCTCTCTCACAAGGATGTCCTGAACCCGGTTCCGTCCTCGGGGTGATGGAGAGTACCCGCCCCAGTGTGGCCTCCGTCGTGCAATCTGCCTCAGCCTGCCCCGACGTCTACCAAGTGTGGGCCACAAACTTGCAAGCACAAAAGGAAGGCCTCGCCCACACCAGTGATTTCGTGCCATTACTGAATGCGCTCTGCCTCACGACAGAACGGGGGGACAACGCGACGGATAGTGCGGAAGCGCAGCCTGCGCGTCTCGTCTGCGAAGCGCTCCAGCACATCGCTACGACGCTTCAACTTCCCGTGGAGTTGTTTCAACCAGACGTGTTGAGTGAAGGCCTGCTAAGCCAGCTTTCCTCTCTCACTTCCCTCGCGGCGGAGGAGCAGTCAATGCGCTCCTCTGCGGAGACGCACCGCGCCTTCCTAGCGGAGGCGCAAGCAGAGATGCGTCTGCTTCGTCAGGAGCTGTCTACGCGCGCGTAGAGATACCCTGTTCCTCTCCCTCTCAGCGCAGGGGCCCACACATGCCCCATTTCCTCTTTAATTTTCTTCTTCCTCCTGCTGATGCAAACTGCTGCTGTGTTTCACGTCACCGAACCAGAAACGAGTCACTGTCTCACGTCTTTGCCATTGTTGAGCGGGGGGAAGACGAATTTCAAGCGGCAGCACGCTTCACGATTCCCGCGGTAAGCGTTCCCCCCTCCACCACCACCACCACCATCAACCCTTACGGCTGCAAGCGATTCTGCCATCGTGTCCCCATCTGAGCACTGCATGCCTGCGCTGTGGTTGCTGTTGAGGGGCTGGAGGTACCGAGACGCCATGTGTGAGACGGAAGCTGTAGCCACAACGCGCCTTGTCCCCCAGCACCCATCTTGCTCAACGGCCGTGTCGCATTCCACATCTCCTTCCTTCCCCTCCCCCCTCCCCCCACCTCCCGCTTCCTGCATCACAACAATCTTAAAAAAACAAATGCGTAAACTGAAGCCAACACTGCACAACGCATACGAGGAGCAATTCCCGCTACTCCATCGGTGCTGACCGTCGTACCCTCTCCTCACCTCGCCTCTTTCCAGTCTCTCTCACCCTACCCAGCCTCTTCTGAGCGCCACCTCCCACCGAGCAGCAGCGGCACCCCTGCATTGTAGTGAATCTCTGTAAGAAGAGAACGATGCGTTTCGCTTCTTTGAAGCGTGGCGCGGCGCTCGGCCTGCTCAGCCTGCTTTTCCTCCTCTGCCTTTTGCAGGGCTACGCCTACGCTGCGGTCAAGCACCGCAAGGAGCTCTACAGCGACCTCGGCGTCTCCAGCGATGCCACCAAGGACGATATCAAGAAGGCGTTCCGCGCCTTTACCCGTGCGAACCACCCCGATCTGAAGGATGGCTTTGCTGCAAAGGAGGCGGCGAAGGAGTCCATGGCGAAGGTGCTGCGCGCCTACGAAGTGCTGTCGGACGAGAAGAAGCGTGCCGACTACGATGCGATGGGCGTCATCCCGGGCGAGGCGCCGAAGGTGGAAGAGATGACTCCCGAGGAGCTCTTCGCCTACTACCACCAGTCCTCCCCTATCTTTTCGAAGAGCACGACGCTGACACGCCTCACCGAGGTGCGCCGCATGCAGGAGTTCCGCGGTGGACGCGTGTTTCTGGTTCACGTTTACAGCGAAGTGAACTGCGACCACTGCCGTGCATATAGCACCGCCTGGGAGACGCTTTACCAGTCCAGCCTGGTGAACGCTGGGGTACTGGAGATGTACCGCATTGACGCCCTCAGCGACGAAGGTCAGGTTCTGCTGAAGTACCTCGCCGTGCGCTACCGCAAGGAGCCGCTTGTCTTCGCCATCGTGGACGGCGAGATATGGACGCTCTACGGCATCCAGGATGCCGTGAAGCACAACAGCGCCAACAACGCCTTCCAGCACCTGCTGGAGTTTGTCATGTCCTTTTACTACGACGTCTTTCAGCAGACCTCCTCGCTGGAGGTGGCGCAGCTGGACGACATCTTGGCGTATTTGCGTGCCCCACGCCCGACCTCGCAGCCGCTGCGTGCGCTGCTCCCCAACATCAACGCCGAGTCGATTCCGGTGGCACTGCAGATGCGCTACGATCAGGTGGCCATTCGCAGCGTGCCGCGCGATATTCTGCTAGAGTTTGTGGAGGAGTACTGCGAGATGGAGGTGGACGTGAAGGACCGCTTTGGCGAGAACGTGCCGATGGCTGAGTTCATTGTCGTCTCCACGGAGGCTCTGCCGACACCGCCGAAAGACGCGCCGGAGGGCGGTACTGTGGCGGCTAGTGGGGCAGCAGAGGCCACTGCGACCTCGCGAAATACTTGCAGGCTGGTGCACATTGGCGCGGCCGTCGCTCTAACCTACAAAAAGGCATCGAAGTTTATTGAGAGCCACCTACCCGAGCTTCACGTCGGCATGAAGGGCATCCGGCACGCCGGCGCCACCGACTTCATCGACATTTGCCGCGAAAACTGCCTTGTGTGGCTGCGAGAGGACTGCAGCGTGGCGCCGGACCCCCACATGGCACAGCTTCTGTCGGAGCAGTACCTCTCCTTTAAGACAGGCTACTGGTGCATGAGGGAGGAGAAAAAGTTGGCCACGGTACTGACGAACGTTGGTGCGTGGACGCCAACCTCAAAGGAGATGTCAGCATCTCCCTCCGCGCTGGTGGCGCTGATGGGCGGCAACGATAGCCGTGTCTACCCTCTTCTCGCCCTGAACGTCCAGCCGGTGGAAGACATCACGACGGAGAGCATATACAGTGCCTTGTCTGGCCTTGTCGGTGGTGACAGCGATAACGATGAGGCGTCGCCACGCAAGAGCACCGACATCCCCTCCAAGAAGGCGGTTGAAGTTCATCTCCCACAGCCCGTCTCCAGTCTCCTCGCCACCTCTGGCTTCCCCCTCTCGTACAAGCAGCGGCTCTACATGCAGGCCATGACTCTCTACCGCTTCGTCTTGCCCTTCTTGAGTAACACCATGCCCTTCATCCTGATGTTCCTCGTGCATAAGTACGTCATCAACCGAAGGAAGCCGGAGGAAGAGGAGGAGGAGCGCAAAAAGAGGGAGGAGGAGGCCGCTGCGGCAGCCACAGCGGCAGCGACGAACGGCGGTAGTGCTGCTGCTGCTGCTGAAGGCTCTTCGGCTGGTCCCGTGCGTCGACGCATTCGCAAGCCGCAGCCGCGCGTGAGTCCCTACAACCCTCGTGATATGCAGTGGGCGAAAGAAGAAAAGGGTTTTCTGATTTTCCTTTCGGAGGATGGCTCCACCGCAGGATCGCTGCCGCTGCCTCGCATTGCAATGGAGGACCCCTTCTACGTGCGTGTTCTCGGCACCGGGCAGAACAACTGGAAAGAGTGGATGCAGGAGCACAAGCCGGCAGTGCCAGAGGGCTCGAAGGAGGAGCTGCCGGAGGAGGAGCGGCACATCTCAGTCATGGCGATTCGCAAGACGCGCATGAAGGCGGTGGTGAAGTCGGACGGGCAGAAGATTGACGCCTTCCTGCGCGACCTCCTTGACGGTACGATCAACCCCAGCAAGGAGCTGCCGCCGTGGGCCTACGATGCGTGAAGTGCAACGGGAAGTGGTCCTTCGGCGTCACAACGGAGAGAGGGAGAAACGAGTCGGTTGTGTTGGGCCCAGTCCCTTTCCTCTCCCGACTTCAACCCTTACTTGTCTCCCCCACCTCCCCCCGCCTTCCTGGCAGCAGCCTTCACAGATATCGCTGCGACGGTCGCTGTCGGCATGTCACTGCTCAAGTCGACATTGTGGTCACAACGCGCCCAATTTCCGGCTACCAAACTCCTCCGCCATGGCGTCTTTGGTCCGCGCCGGCACCCCCGTCTTGCTGTTTCCTCAGCGCAGAAGTTCATTGAGTGTTCGTGCTTTGGTCGACTGTTGTGTATTCTCTCACGGCTGAAGCCGTCCTCCACTGATCTCGCTGCAGCCCCCCCCCCCC
>LJSK01000037.1:0-14436 GCA_001299535.1 Leptomonas seymouri
AAGAAATACAAAACACCGGTGTACCGCGTGAAAGACAGCAGCATACAATAGAGGCCTGTCCGCCCAATCATAATACGCTTTCTATATAAGAAAAAGAAAGAAATACAAGTTCAAGGCGTTTGCAGAAAAAGACCAAAAATAAGTTTCAATGATAAAGGGAAGAGTGTGAGAAAACGAAAACTAGTTCAGAAAATAGTACAGCATTGACTGCCTGCGAATGTGGAGGCTTCACCTGCTCGTGTACAAGCACGTGTGTATGAAGCAGCCCGTCTGGGCGTACGTGCGAGGCATCGCTCATGTGGTTGTGCGCGTACCTACTGGAGTAGACGCAACTCATTCTTGTGAAAAGTAATAGAGCTATAGACAAGTAAAAAGAATAGAAGTTGCTTAAAGAATATCTTTCAAGGCCTCCACCGTCGCCCTCAATCTACCACAGAAGCGGTACCTCTACGGCACGGCTTGTTAGAAGACGGGGAGGTAAATACGATCGTGGAAGGTGCTGCCAGAATGCTTGAAGGCAGCGTCCGTCATTTTCGTCAGCAGCTCGTCGAGATCGGCACCTATCGTGTTGTCGAGGATCGTGCCGAGGTCGCCAAGGCCAACAAAGCGCGCGTTCACCACCTGCACACCGCCCTCAGCAGGGAGAGAGCAAACGATGTTGAAGGCCTTGCAGCGAAAGTCGTTCACAATGACGTCAAACACTAGGCCGCTTGAGCGAGGCACTTGCGTCTCAAGGGAGACGACGGCGGCCTCAGCGATGGCCTGATGGATAAGGCTGTGCAGCGTGGGCAGGCGAACCTCGCCAGAGGCGTACGGGATGACGATGCTGTTGCCATCCATGGGGATCAGCGAGACGTTCAGAAGCTTCTTAGCGAACGTTCCGAGGACAGTGATGGCGTCGAATATCTCCACGTCGCTCTTATCCTCCGAGTGGAAGTTGAGGCTGAGACCCATCGGTGCGCCGATCCCCAGACGCACAGCGTTAGGGGCGACGAAATCTGCCTTTACAGGCATGCCGGTGGACTCAGCAAAAAAGTTCACAAGCCTCAGCCTCATCAGGTACGTGGACTTCTCCAGGCTTGTCGTGTCTTTTTGAGGGGCGGGGTAATGGTCGAGCGGCTTAGGGGTAAGCAGCTTAGTCACAATGACGTTCGCGGAGTCGCAAATGTCCACATGATCAGCCCAAGCGTCACCCATAAAGGGCAGCTTCCCGAAGACGTCGAGCTTCAGGGTGCAGTCAGCCATCGCGAAGGCGCCGGTGGCGCACGTATCGCTCACGCTCTTGTCGATGCGCATGAAGCCACTGACGTTTGCATCGATGCTCAGGTTAGACAGCGGAAGATCGCCGTCCACGATGACGTCGGCGACAAAGTCTACCCGCATCGGTTCGGCGAAGTCTACCGTGAAACCGGCAGCGGTGCTGTTGATACTGGTCGCGCCTAGCGTGAGCGTGCCTGGCTTGACGTTGGAGAGCAACACCATATGGGGGCCGAGAGCCAAGGGCCTACTGTCCGACCAAACGCTGATGTTCGAGGCAGACATGTTGACCATCGTCGTGACGAGGGCGGCGAGAAAGAAGCACTGTGTAATCATCCTTTTGAAATAAGAATGAAGGATATAGGAGTAATAATAAAAAGAAACTTAACCTCTTGAAGAGGGAGAAGACAAAGGCAAAGTGTGATGTGTGTGTGTGTGTGTGTGTGTATGTGCCGACCAACTCCTGGTAACTTCCGGCGTGCAAATGCAGAAATTTTTCACTGACTAAGAAGAGAACAAAAACAAAAAAAAACATAAAAGTGGATGAGAGACTTAGAAATGCACCTAAGCGGTAATTTGGCGCGTTCGTGGAAAAACAAAAAAAAAACGAGGGAGAGAAGTCCGTAGAGACAAAGGGGGGGGGATCAGGAGATGTGCGGCAGACAGAGCCGAGAAAGATGCACAGCAAGCCACACAAAAGACGACGCTGTTTTTCCTTACTGGCTCGTATCTTCGCCCGCCAAAGTTCCCATAGAGAACACCGCCCCCTTTTTAAAGCAAAAAGGAGAACGCCCGTGGGAGCAGCTGCGAAACGCGCACACTAGCCACTCTTTGCCGTACTGCGGGTGTGGAGTGACGCCTGCTGTATAACTTCACGTCTTTCATCGACTGTGGGGCGTTCCTCTTTCAGTTTCGTTTTGTGTTCTGCGCCGGCACGTACTGAGTGCCAAATGGCTTCTGAAAGGAGACATCATGGCGGGGCAATGGAAGAAACTCATAACACGTGGGGGAAACTAAGCAAAAGGCGAACAGAACAGGAAATTTAAAAAAAAGCGAAGTCAAACAGCATCCATCCAGCTAGAAAGCCAAAGCATGGTGGGATGATTCATTGGCAAACACTCAAGTATGACCTAGACACATGTTTACGTTATAATAGCGGAAGGACGAAGAGAAGACCACACGCAAAAAAAAAAATGAAAAAAAAAATGTTCACATTACATCAACGAATACGCCATTGGCATAGACAGCAGAAACAAAGAGCCGGAAAGTAAAGCCCAGCAGTTTTACAGACCACGGCAGGGGATGGAATAAAGAATGCAGAGAGTTCAGCAACAACAAGGAAAAGAAGCACGCTGGAAAACGCGTTAACAAACCAAATCCGATGTATATGTCATGTTCCAGTCTACGACGGGGGTGGCAAAGCAAACGGTGACGAGGGTGTCGTTCAAGCCGAGTGGGAGAGAGGGAGAACCAGTGGGCCCACTATCCCTCTCACGGTTGATAGATGGGCATTGTGAGAGGGGCTACGGCACTGTAAGAAACAAAAGAACAAAAAAAGTCTTCACAACCGTAAGCACATTCCATTACCACCGACGCAGTAGACCGTGAAAGCAAAACAATGATACAGAAAGGGTGCGTGAAGGGAACCTAATATCGTTTCCCCAATTCTCTCCGAAGGGGGCCGTCAAAAAAAAAAAAAGATGAACATTGTGAGCATGTCGACTGCAGAGTACATCGGCCTCCCCTTCGTGTCGGAGGTCATCGTAGCAAACAAAGCATTAAAGCAAGAAAAAGAAGCTGTGGACGGCCGCACAATCCCGTGACCGCCATGGCAGAGAAATCAGCACACATCAGTGAAAAAAGAAGAAATTGTTGAAGAAGCGAAAAGGAAAGAACGAACCTCAAAGGGTGCGAATCCTTAGTGCCACGGCGGCAAGAATGCAGTCGAAACGCCCACGGTGAAGCCATAGAAGAATAAACTACGTCGCTGACAAATCCCAGCGAGACTTGTACTCGCCACCGTCTTCCATTAGCTGGTCATGCGTACCCTGCTCTATAATCTTGCCGCTGTCTAGAAGCACAATTTGGTCGCTGTGGCGGATCGTAGTGAGGCGGTGGGCAATACTAACCGTTGTCACTTCAAAGCGCTTCTGGAAGGCGTCAATATTGCGCTGCACTGCCGCCTCCGTGGCGTTGTCTAAGGCACTTGTAGCTTCGTCAAGTAACAGGAGCTTCGGGCAGCGGATGACGCCACGTGCGATTGCAATACGCTGCTTCTGTCCGCCACTCAGCTGCTGCCCGCAGTAGCCGACCTGCGTGTCATAGCCATCTTCCATCTTCATGATCTCGTCGTGGATGCACGCCAGCTTAGCCGCCTCGATCACCTCCTCCTCTGTGGCACCGGGCAGGGCATAAGTGATGTTGTCTCGGATCGTTCCGCTGAAGAGTGCGGGCTCCTGCAGCACGAGGCTCATCTGCGAGCGCCACGTGACGAGGTCCAGAGAGCACAAATCCAGACCATTTACCAGCACCTGGCCCGACGAGATCGGGTAGAAGCGGGCGAGAATTTGAATGATGGTCGACTTGCCGCAGCCGGTCTGCCCCATGAGCCCGTTCGACGTGCCATTCTTGAAAGTCATAGACACCTCCTGAAGCACCTCCATCTGTTTTCGGGCAGGGTAGTGGAAACTGACGTCTTGGAACACGATGCCGACGCTCTCCTTTGCATCCGTCTTGCCGTATTCGTAGCTGTCCACCACCGGTACACGGTCGATGATAGAGAAGACATGATTCGCTGAGCGCCGCGCGTCTCGCAGCTTCGTGGCGAAGCTGCCCGCTTCCGCACCAGCAAACGTTGCCCCCATCGTGATGGACATCGCGGAAATTAGGACGCTGCTGAAGTGAGTCTCGCCCTTCTCGATGAGTGTTCCGCCGTACCAGAAGGCCAGCGCGGTGGAGCCCATGAGGGAGACTTCAGTGATGCCGACAAGCACGCTGATGAGTACTGAGCGGTACTCTGCAACCCGCTCCTCACGGTTGATGTGGCGCTTGTACATCTTCTCCATCTTGCACTGCATGTTGAATGAGTTCACAGTGCGTATGGAGCCGAGTGTCTCGCTCACCACCGTGTCAATCCCGCTCTTGCGAAACTTGCTTGCGTCGTCGAACAATACCTGCTGGCCGATGATGCTGCCCACAAAGATGGGCATCGTTGCCAACGAAACGAGCCCCACCTTCCACTGCACGATGAGACCAATAACGATGCCACCAGCGAAGGAGCAGAAGGACTTGAGGTGGGAGCCCAGCGTCGGACCGTAAAGCTGGTGCACCGCCTCACAGTCACCAGCGAGCACCGTGGACAACGCGCCCGGATCGCGCCGAGGCATGTCGAAGAAGGTCTGATCTTGCCGGAGTACCTGCCGAAAGAGCGCGGTGCGCAGGTCATAGGTGAGGTATTCCCCCACGTACCCGTAGAACCCGGTAAGGAGAGCGCCGATAAAGTAGGCGACGCCAAGCACAATAAGGAGGATGATGTACAGCATCATTTTACTCCGCATCTCATCGACATCGCGCGTGACGCGGTAAACGCCGAGTGAATTGATGAGCTGCGTGATAATGAGACCAACACAGGGGAAAACGAGCGCCGTGATGATCGATCCGGCAAAGCCGAGGAAGATGCCCCACGCACGACTCTTCGTCATTTTCATCACGCGCCACATGCTCCCGCCCGGCCCGTGTTTCTCCTCCCAGTCTGTGCGGAACTCGAACGGGACGTCCTCGATGTTGCGGGCGTGGCTCCAGTCCTCCTCGTCCAAGCTGCGGAACTCACTGCTGGCGGAGTCCCAGGAGGAAGACTGCGTGTATGAGTCGTCGTCAACCTTCTGGTCCTTTTCAGCGGCGTCGGCGAAGAGATAGAAGCTCGTGTCGTGCACAACGGTGCGCAGGTTGCACACCGAGGTGTCTTGCATCATCACCATGGAGGCAAAGCGGCCGTTAAGATGGAGGAGCTCGTCGTAGGTGCCGTACTCGGCGATGGCGCTGCCGCCACCTCTGCGCTGGTCGAGGAAATAAATGCAATCCATGTGGCGAATGGTAGCGACGCGGTGCGCAATCGTGACCACCGTCATCTTGCTGTTCAGCGTGAGGTCGTCAAGGGCGTGCTGCACCTCTATTTCCGACTTGCGGTCCAGCGCACTGGTGGCCTCGTCGAGCAATAAAATGTCTGCACCACGCACAATGGCGCGTGCAATGGCGAGGCGCTGTTTCTGCCCACCGCTAAGCTGGCTGCCCACGCTGCCCACCTTCGTGTCATAGCCGTGCGGGAGCGACTGAATAGTGTCGTGAATGCGGGCCTTGCGACAGGCCGCGACGACCTCGTCGAAGGTGGCACTGCTCCGGCCCATGCGGACGTTTTCGAACACCGTGCCGGAGAAGAGGTTCGGCTCCTGCGAGACGATGCCGATGCGCCGACGCCACGACTTGAGGTGGATGTCGCGGATGTCGGTGCCGTCCACTAAGACGCTGCCCTCCTGAGGGTCGTAGAAGCGTTGCAGCAGCGCGATGATGGTCGACTTGCCGCAGCCGGTAGAGCCGGAGAAGGCGATCTTCTGCCCCTTCATGATGGTGACGCTTAAGCCTCTAAAAATGGTCTGCTCGGGGCGTGAGGGGTACGCAAACTCGACATCGCGGAGTTCGATGCGGTCGTTGAAGACTGCATCTGCGCCGTTTACGCAGGTGTTGATGTCCGGCACGCGGTCAATGGTGTCGAAAATTGGGTGCGCGGCCGTGCGCGCCTCCACAAACGAAAGAAGAGCGGGGAGGACCTGCCCGAGACCCATGGCGCCGTACAGCACTGTCAGGAAGGCAGAAGAGACAGAGCCAACATCCGAGCGGCCCTCCTTCACCAGAAACAGCGCCAGCAGAAAGGCAAAGCCCAGAACGCACAGCATGATGCCCACAGTGGCGCCGCTCGCCATCGCCACGAGGAACTCCTTCGTGATGCCTGCCTCACGAGACATGACGACGGTGTTCGCAAAGCGGTTCGCCTCGTGCATTTCGCGGTTGAAGCTTTGCACGGTTTTGATGTTGCGCATCACCTCCTGCGCGATGGCACCAGCTGCGGCGTATTGCTGGCGTGCGATGGTGATGTGCTTCGACATCCGTACGGACAGGAAGTAAACGGCCATCCCAATCAGAGGAAGGGAGCCGAGGATGAGCAACGTGAGCTCCCAGGAGGAGATGAAGGCGAAGACGACGCCAATCAAGCCCATGCCCAAGTTCTCGATCCAGCCGGCAAAGCGGTCGTTGATGCCGTTGAGAATGACACGGGTGTCACCAGAGAGGCGGGAGATGAGCTCGCCGGGCTTGTGGTCGTCGTGCCAGGCGATGTCCTGATTCAGAAGCGCGCTGAAGTAGGCGGCCTTGATGCGGCCCATGAGGCGCGTTGCGCACACCTGGTAGGTGACTGTCTTGATGAATACAAGCAACATGGACAGAACGCCGACGCATGTCATGAGCATGGCAAAGCTTCGAGTCACGTTAGGCCCCTGCAGGTCGTCGTACGCTGTGTTGGTCATGCGGCCGAAGAAGTACATAAAGAGCGGGGTGGAACCGCCAGAGCCAAAGGCAGCGATTGAGCCGATGATGGTGGCGAACCATTCGAAGGAAGTGCGGTAGCGGAAGAGGGTCATGATCGGGACCTGCTGGTTCAGCTTCGCGAGCAATGCTTCCTTCGTCTCCTTCGCTATCTCTTTTGCGGCTCGCTTTGTCTGCCTTGCAGACCTCGCTGGGTTTGGCTTCGCCATTCTTGATGTCCGCTGAATCCAGCAAGCGGAGACAAAATATGTGGTGAATGCGAGCAGGAGCTGTACGTGAGGAACGGCCTCGACAATGAGCTACGGAGCTCCACTAGCACACAAGCAAACACAAGATTGACGAACTAAAAAAAGAAATGGAAAGAGAAAAAAACAGAAAAGACTGCTTGTGTTTGCCTCTACCCAAAACTGCAGTGAGGCGGAGCCGAAAGGGGCGGAGAGAATTGGCGGATGAAAGACGAAGGCGAAGCGGAGCATTGAGCAGAGGAAGCACATCGCTAACACCGAAGCGGAGAAACAAAAGAAGGTGTGGTCATCGCACAGCACTACATGATATCTACTGCAAAGAATCATCCCTTCAAATTTAAAAATTGTATTCATCACAGGCAGCGATAGGGACTGCTCTATTTGCGCAGTTGTGATTAACGTCTAGCACGCACAGCAGCAGATAACACCCCCATTACAAGGCATCCCTCTTTACTTTCTGAAGAAGTGCCAGCAGCCGCTCATGTAATCCCTCTAGAGACTGTCATTAGTTCATGGCGTAATTTCCGTTCGGCAACGGGTTTTTTTTTGTTGTTGTTTGGTTCTCTGATTGCTTAAAAGTTTACGTAGTTTGATGTATCTGGCATTGGGCATTCGGCAGTCCCTCCTTCATTGGGTGATGGGCCCGTAGCACATGCGGCGCGTCCACCGTCGGCCGTCGATGGCTTGGCACACACACACACACACACACACGAGCCCACAATGCTGCGCTAACGCTGCTTAAACAAAAAGGGCAGAAGTCGTCGCGCACAAACGCAGCAATCAAGCGAACAAAACGAATACGCCTTGCGCCGATTCTAAAAAGTAAAAAGAGAAGAGTGAAATAGAATTGGTCTGTCTAATGCATCTAACAAAGAGAGAAAACTTCACGTCTGGTTTGGCTGCCATTGACGGCGACCGACAGGCACGGGCCCTGCGGTCGAGCAACAGCGGCGACTCAGGGGCGCCTCCACAAGGAGAAGTGCGCACATCATCTTCATGGCGTCTACGCGATCTTTAGGGGGTTTATCATATCCACCATCTTCTCCCAGTTCCAGCCCGCCTTGACGGAGCGCGCTTCGGCGTTGGTGCACAGGAGAATGTCTGCCTCCTCCGGGCTACCGACGATGACGGCACCACCTTCCTTTAGCAGCAAGCTGGCTGTGTTGTAGTGCTTGCAAGCGGTAAAGGCCTCTGTCAGCGCCACCTTCTTCTTCAGCAGCGGCGGCTCCTCGTGCTGGAAGCCGTAGTCCTCCTCCCGTAGCCACCGCCCCTCCTTCAGAGAGTCCACCACGTACGACTCTGGCAGCACCCAGCATCCACGAACAAGCGCCGTCAGTAACTTGATGGTGAGTTGCCCGTTCGAGATGAGATGCGTCAGGTTAGACGGGACTGGCATGTTTGATTTACACTCCGCAATCGCCACGTTGGGCAGCTGCTTCAACGCCAGCAGCACCTCGTTGCCGTCGAAGCCGCTAATGGCAAACACACGCGCGTCCTCCGTGCGGGCTCGCTTCAGAGAATTGTCGGAGGCGCTACGGGCTGAGTGAGCGGAGGAAGCGCTGCGGTACTTACCCGTCCGCGAAAGGGAGGTGACGCTGTTTGCGTGGAGGGCCTGCATGGGAGACCGTGTGACAGCCTGCGAGATGACGCGCCGCGACTGCTCCTCCAGCTTTGCCTCCAAAGCAGAACAGCGGTTCACCACAGCGGTCAGCTCCACCTCCAGCGCACTCGCCTTAGACTTCTCCGTTTCAAACCGCTTGCGGTAGTCGCGGGCGGCCTCCTCGAACTGCCGACGCTCTGCGGCCTCAACGACCAGGGCGGTACGCTGCTCCGTCAGTGCCTCAATCTGCGCCCGAAGATCACGCGTGGTGGAGAGGCCGTCGTCGGAAGACTTGATCTGCTCTTTGCGCAGGGCGGATAGCTCGCTCTTGCTCTGCATTAGCGACATCTCCAGGGTGCGGATGCGGTCCTTTGCCTCGCGCAGGTCCCTCGAGAACTCCTCCTCCAGGTCGTCCTTCTGCTGTAGGAGGCGGTCCACCCTTTCGCCTGCCTCGGCAGCCGCGTCGGCGTTTAGCTGAGCCTCGCTCGCCAGTTGCGCGTTCTGCTGCTCCACCGCTACGCATCGGTCTTTAGTCTGGGTCAGCTGTTCTTCCATCTGGCCGAGTTGCTTCTCACGTAGTGCAAGTACACCCGCCACGGTGGAGAGCTCATTTGACACCTGCGACAGCTGCCGCCGCAGCGAGTGTGCCTCCTCCTCCACAAACGTCTTACTTCCCTTGGCTTCCCGCACCGCCGTCTCCATCTGCAACTGCTTCTCGCACAGTGCCAGACGATGCTCCTCGGCAAGGCGGCGGAGCTCCTTGGTGCGTTCCGCCGCGAGTTGCTTTAGGTCGTCTTGCATCTCACTCAGCGAGTGCCGCGCCGCCGCCAGCTCCTCAGCGGTCGCTTTGTGTTTATTCTTCCACTGCTGCACTTCGCCCTGCAACTCTGCGATGGCGGCGTCTTTGGAGCACGTTATCTGCTGCACACGATCCTCATTAAACGCCTTCTGCGCCTCGAGCTCCTGCGCACTCGACTCCTCCTGGCGTGCCACAAACTCACGGTGCTGCTGCTCCAGCATCTGGCACTCCTTCTGGAGCACCTCGATCCTGTTTTTACCGTCGCTGGCCTCCGCGCGTGCCCTGTCCAGCTCGGCAAGCGCAGCCGTCAGCTTAGCATCCGCTGCCTCCTTGCTTTTGTGCGCCTGTGTTACCTCGGCGAGCAGGCGGTCCACCTCCTCTGACGCAGTCGTCAGCTCGTCTCGCATGGACTGCATGCGGGCCTGGAACTCACTCTCCTGCTGCGCCGTCATGTCGTCCAGCCGCTTGGCGTTTTCCTCGCGCAGCTCCTCGATGTTCCGCTTTAGAAAAGTCACCTCCTCGCTGCGGTTGGTACCCTCCACCGTCATCTTCGTCTCGAGCGACATGCGGGCCTTCTGCTCCTTCTCCATCCGCTGCACGCAGTCCTCGAGCTCGCGCTTTAGGTGCTGGTTGCTCTCTCGCAGGAGGTTCATCTCCTCCTGCGTCCGTGTAAGCTCGAACCGGGCAAAGTCCAAGTCCTTCTGGATGTCTGACAGCTTCAGCAGCTCCCGCTTTGCTTGGCTGTACCGTGCGCGGAGCTCGTCGTACTCGTGTGCGGAGATGAACGCCGAGTTGGAAACAGACGCGCGACTTGGATAGCGCATGGACGGGCGCTGAACGGAGTTAGTGCGCAGGAAGCTGCCCGTGTCGAGCACCATCTTTGTCAGATCCATCTCAGCCGTCTTCTTTTCAGTAGACTGCGATGGGGGCGGCATGGCAGTCCCCTCTTTGGGCGCCTGGGAGTTGTCCTTCGCGTCGGAGGGCGTCGAAGTCGCCTCCGCTGCCCTGTCGACCTCCTCCTCCTCGGGGAGAGGGTCAGGAATGGTGATGCTCTTCTGGAGCCACATGCTGTCTGCCTCGCTCATATTTCCTGCCCTTCAGTTGGCGATGCTGCGTTCTGCGCCACCGGCGTCTGCGCGCTGTGCGGTGCCCGGAGTGGACTCAATCTAACTAGTCACAGCGACAACACGCAATGAGGGAAAGCGCTGCAGGTGCGGAGAAGGCGCGATGCACAGAGCAAAGACAACAAAGTTGATTAGGATGTATAAAGTTCTCTAGGGGGGGTGACGAAGGTGTATGCGATCTAATGTGAGTGTGCAGTGGGCGCCTGTACGCGGGCGAGTTGGCAAAGCGGCGAAACAGCAAAGACGAGCGAACTGCACTCTAATCTCTGCGACAAGTTTTTTGAAGGTGCAGAGCCGCCAAGGAGCACAGCACCGTCCAAGAGGGGTCAGAGAGCGAAGGGGAGGGGGGAATCGGAGAAGCAGTCATCATGAACGAAGCTCTCGGCTTGACGGGAGACTGCCAACACGTAATGGGCAATGTCCACCTTCGACTCATTTCCTTCAGCGGAGCACAAGCTCGACGCTTGACTTACACAGTGACTCGCAAGCAGAGCCGTAAGCACGGCCGTCTTTGCTTTCGTAAACGGCTTCTAAACTACGAGTGCGGGAGACAGTGGCAAAACGGCAAGGGAGCCAACAGAGGCCCACACATAAACGGCGTGTGCGCGCCCCTTTCTACGCGCTGCCCTCCAAGGCCGTGAAAAAAAGAAGAAGGCACGTGTAGAGACACACACGCAGCTGCACAGAGAAAGACACTGACACTACGAAGTCGCATCGATGAGGTGACCGGCGCCCACAGTAGTACGAGAGTGCAGGCACATCACGCGCGTGCCCAATATCGCAGCGCTGTCTCGCATACGACAGCGGGCTGCCAAACAGAAGCGATATATATATATAGAGCACAAACCAAAGACCACAAGGAGCCCCCAAAAAAGACGTGCGGCAAGATGCGGAGACACGCGACCATCACTAAGCATCCTCGTGAAACAACACAACGACAACTCCGGTCAGTTCTGCACATACGCATAGAGGAAAGCCACCCAAATTCGAAAAGCATATATATATATATATATATATATATATGTATGTAACTATAACAGCCACATCAAGGCAACGGCAGTGACCTGTGTGAATCTTGACGCATGATATCCCACCTCTACACCTTGCCAGTATCATCGCTGTTGTCCAGAGCCCTGAAGCAGCAACCGTCTCTCTCCAACAACCGTTCACCACATCATCACCAGCCCTCCCCATTGCGGTACCTCGGTGCTCGCCAGCTCCCTGCCATACGCCAGCGTTTAGAGAATATGCGGAAAGTATTGCCGTGCCATGGAGAGAAACTGCGGTTGCTGATCTGGCGTAACGGGCTGCAGCGCTGAAGACGGAAAGAGGGAGTGAAGACCGGTGTGCAGCTCCTCGGCGGTCGAGTATGGCTCCAGCGAGCTCGGCACACAGAAGGTTACGCCATACTTCGACACCGCCGCCGGATTCGCCTTCACCTCCTGCAAAATACGCTCCAGCGTCGTGCAGTCCGCGCACCGCGCGGCGTTCAGGTACAAGTTACGCATATCCCGCGCCGCTGCCTGCGATGACTGATCCCTGAGAAAAGCCGGCAGAATTCGCTCGCTCTTGTCGTAGTCCACGTAGACGGCAGACGTCGGCTTGGCGAATGGAGCGAAGAGGTCGTGCGAGAAGTGAGATGGGCTGAAGGTTGGCGGCACATCCGGGATTATGGACCGCACATCGATCTTGCGTACGCTGTTGGTGCGGTGGACCCGCGCAGGAGACGGCGCCTGTGCGCTGGGGAACTTCTCCAGCAGGTTGAGAAACGCCTTGGCATTGGCGGCGGTGACATCCACCTGCATGCCGTCGCTGATGAGCTCCACCACCCGTGGTCCATCCGGAATGCTGAAGGTGAGGCCTAACTTTGCAATCTCCGCTCCTTGAACCAGCCCACTGCGGAGCAAATTAACTTTTTGGTTGAAGTCATGCACTTCATAGGGTCGGCCAATCTGCTGCAGCGCCTGCCGCTGCCGTGCATCGGCGTCAGCGCCGTTCGCCGCCTCACTCGCCACCACCGCTGCGGGCGGATAGACATTCATCACCCCCGCACCCGACACATGGGCCATGGGACTGAAGAGACCGCCACTGAAATGACTTGGCGAGTAGAGATCTGAGTCCCGAGCTGGGTCGTAGCCGGGGGCCTGTGCCACTACCGCTGGCAGGGTAGAGGGAATAGAGGCGACAGCCGGGCCGGTGGGCATGGGGTAAGACGCGGGCCAGCCCCCTGCCACAGTTCCCGCGTTCTCACTTGCATTGGCCGGTTTCGGCGAGGCACTCACAGGCCGCGCCCGAGACTGTCGTGAGCGCATTTCGCGGTACTGCGCAAGCTTGGCACGATAATGTGGGAAGTCCTCATAGTCCACCGTGATGGCGCGACCGTTCGGGATCAGCTCTTCGAGAGCTCCATTTGGTGCCGGGGCCACCCACTTCAGGTTCGCTTCTTGGAAGTACTCCCGCGGTGCAGCAGCAAGTTGATCGACAAAGTTGAAAAACCTCATGTTGGAGGCTGGCGATAGAACGATGGAGGAGCCATCGGGAGCGGGGGTCGCAGAAGCCTTATCACTCACACCGCATGGGGAGCGCGACGCGCGACTGTTTGCTTGTGAAGAGGGCGGCGCGGTGACGGTCTTGCGTGGCGGCGCTGCCGGCGTCGTAGCCAGCTTCTCATCAAGGTACTGCTGGGCTGAGAGGGCGATATTGAGGTCAAACGCCTCGGCGATAGCAGCGACAGAGATGCTCAGTTTGCCAATCAGCTTGGACACCTCCTCGCGCTCAAAAGGCGAAATGCCAGACGCTTTTGTGAAGGCCAACGCAGACAGCTCACCCATGGCAGCCATCATGCGCATCAGCGACATCTCCACGGTCGCACCAGCCGTACCGCAGTTGTCGCGCCTGATGGCCTCGTGATACTTCTCCGACAGCTGCTGCAGCAGCTTCGCCTCCTGGTCGACGCTCTCGTTCTCTTCCGACATCCCTACGAAGCGTGTAAGCTTGCACAACCTCGTATTTCTGCCTTCAAATAGAGTGCGCAATCAACGGAGCGACCAGAGTGCCAAAATGAAAGATGGGCACCTGTCCGCCTTTCGTATCTCTGCAAATGCAAGGAATACAGCCTGCACCTCCTCTCGCTAGGGCAGCCCAGAGACGCACAGCAACAGCAGAGACGTCAAAAGCTGGTAAGTATGCCGTTGGTACAACTACGGCACGTTGCTCCTCTGTGTGGGTAGAAGGGGGGGGGGGTATAGGGGTGAAGGCGAAGGAGGGATGGGTGCGACTCGACACGTCTTCCTGCCGTTTTTTCTCAACTGCGGCGTGTGTGGAAGCAGGGGAAGACGAACGCCACGATGCGCTCGTTCGCAACTTTTAGCGAAAAAAACGAAGGCCGCTGACTCGGACGTGCTCTTTAAAGCGTTGTGGAGAAAGACAAGAGAAAAATTTTGCCGCGGACAGAGGAGATAGAGACGTATGGCAAGTCCGGCCGGTGTACGCGATTTGGTGGCAGCCACCGCACCCAGGACGTATCTGCCACCGTGTTCCCCCTGTCCACACAACATGAAAGACCCAATATGCGCCGTGTGTCGTGTGCTTTCAAAGAAGCGCAGTGACCCCGATGCACCGGCTTAACATCGGCGCATCACCACTCTCATTTCAAAGGGTATTACAAAAACTACTTCACGGCAATCGCGCACCATCGCCCTCAGGGCTTAGCAGAGCCACCTAGCACAGGAACAACGGAAGCCAAAGCAACCACGAAAACAACCAAGTCTCCCCTCAAAAAACTGAAATTGGCTGCGTTGGATCAGGCACGGGGGG
>LJSK01000037.1:14491-25595 GCA_001299535.1 Leptomonas seymouri
GGGGGGGGGGGGGGGGTTGAGAAGCCGGTCAGCGTGCATAGGCGAAGGCCAACGAAAAGAAGGGCATCACTCCGTATCACGTCGATGTCCTCTACGCTTCTCTCGATGCGGCCATCAAATATCGCGACGTCTGCTCGACGTCGCCGGCTTGGCAGTGCGCTCACCTCGTTTCACCGACCTGTCCTCCATCACGTAGCGAAAGCCGCGAAGGTTACCTACAACGTGCTTTCCAGAAGTACTCGCACATGTGTAGGGCCCTGGCGCCCCCTGTGCGCTTGGCAAGGAGCTGTGGCTGAACGTGTCCGATGGCCTGCTGTTCGTCTCCATTGCTCACAGGCGAAGGTTAGGTTGTGGTCACAGCAGAGTGTGGAAAGGAAGGTGTGCGTGAGGGAGTAAGGAAAAGTCCGCGCTCACGTTACTCAAGAGCGCCCACCTGCTTCACGTGCTATACGGGTGGCAGGAAGAGTGGGCACACAACAGAAACAAATCAGCAGAAGACGCAGAAGTGCACAGAAAAATTTCGAGGGGAAGCAGCCAAAAGGGAAGCAGCGCGTCATTGTCGGTGCAGAAGGCCCAACGTCATTCGTGCAAGCGTGCGTGTAGGATGGCGCACAGCGACGCACCGCGGGCAGGAAACCTCGTGTTTCTTCCGCGATCCACACAACGTTTGTGTGATCGGAAGTAGCAAGATGCAAAACGCGCTCCTCCTAGAAACAAAAAAAGGGATGAGTACCCCACACTGCAGAAGACCTCACTGCTGTGCTGCCGAGACGCCACGGTACTCGTGTATGATGCATGAACTAAAATGTGAGGGACTGACACGGCGCAACTCGCTGCAACCGCCACTGGCAGTTGGAAAACACAAGGCGATTATTTGAAGACAAACAAAGATAGACCGCTTCAACGTCATCTCTTGGCTCTCAACTATCAGCTCTAACATCCGTGAAAGAGGACCAAACCCACACACCTGCACAGATATTGTTGACAACGAACAACAAACGAAAAACGCTAATAAGATGACTCCTTTCAATAGAGAAGAGGACGCCGGCGCTGGTCTCCCTCTCGATCCCGGCGAAACAGCCGCACACGCACCAAACGAGGCGCCACTACGATGGAACGTCGCCCTTCTGACGCACCTCAATAGGGTAGTTTTGAATCGAGGGGTAGTCGTACAGACGCTTGTTGTCGTCCAGCTTCACCTTGCCACTCCACAAATCCACCGAGCTCGCATCGATGCCCTTCTCAAGCGCCAACTCCTGCTTAATCTCCCGCACGTACTTCATCGGGTCCACCATCTTACGCTGTGCGTTTGGGTATGGGTCGTAGGCGAGGCCGTTGCCGGCGTTGCTGTTCGGCGGAGGCTGCTGGTACTGGTGCTGGTGCTGTTGAGACGGTGCACGCGGTGGCATGCGTGGCTGTGACGCGTTCGCCGTCAGCGGCTCCGTGTACGGAGAAGAGGAAGAAGAGCTCGACGCTGCGGTTGACGCGTTCGTGCTGGTCGGGATTTTTCCGCTGAGCACGTCGCGGTAGCGCTGCCGCAGCGAGCGGGCGTCCATGCAGTCGGAGAAGTTGACGCCCTTTTCGTAGAGTTCCTTCGTTATGTCGGTTACCTTCATCGTCTCCACCGGATCCTCCTGCGCCGAGGGCTCGACATCTATCTCAATCGTCTCTACTTCAATCTCCTCCTCCTTCGCGGTATTCGCCGAGGAGGCAGTGTTGCCGCGGTCCGACACCCGCTCGCCCTCCACTCGCTCCACTGCTGGCTTCACCGGCTCTGCCGGGTCCGGCGTAGGGGCCTCCTCGCCGAGCGCCTTCGCAAACGGCGGGGGGTCCACCTCGAAGTCATCCGGTATGGTGCGCGCATTCTCGGGCGGTGGCGTGGTAAAGCTCGCCCCATCCGGCCGCTCCGTTCCCCACAGCAGTTTCAGCAAAGAGTCGATCTCCGCCTGCATTGAGCGCGTCTCGTTCTGCAAATTTGCAAGGCGCGTGTTGTACGCCTTCAGCGAAGCAGTGAGGGTGGTGGTCTTGCCTCCAAACCGCTTATCCTCGATGGCAGCCTTCCTGCTCGCCTCCTGGAACCTAGAGGTGGCGCCCTTCATAGCGTCTGCCATGTCGGCCAAGTCTAAGTTCTGCCCTTTGCACTCCTCTTTAAGCGAGCTCAGCGGCTTTGTCAGGGAGTCGCGAACATCAGCACTGACGCTGAGTTGACGGCACAGCGCAGCCGGGACCGCAGCCTTCATGACTACGCGGCGGAGCATTGTTACTTCTGCTTAATATGCTGCCAGGGTTCTCACCGCTCTTCTCCTCTTGGATTTTGCTTTGCTTCGCCACGGAACTACTGTTTAAAAGCGATAGAAGAGACGCAAAATAAGAGAAGCGTTGCAAGGAATAAGAGCAGGTGAAGTAAAGGAGATGGCACAGAGGACTTTGGGTGCGCAAATGGCGCCGCATCATCAACCCTCTGTCACTCGCTTTGCAGGACGCCGGCAAAGCGTTGGTGGTCTAACAAGAAGAGATCAAAGAGCACTTTTCTCTTGAAAGGAAAATGGTTCGCCCGCTGTCGCGTACGCCTCCACCGTGCGCCTCTTACGGTAGTCCACCAACCATTCCCGGCCACAGGCTCGTTATTTGACAGCACCACTGATAAGCGGCACTGCATAACTGAAGTGTGTAGACGCCTTAGGGGGGTGGGAGTGTTCTCCTCACCATGAAGGGGACATCTACCAAAGGGAAACAAAAGAATAAAGGCCATCCTTAGCGGAAACAGCTGGCTTGGGGGCGGGTGTGCTTGTAGGAACTTGGCTTAAAGCAGCAACGGTTTATAATAAGATCCTAACACGGAGGAGAGACCCACAAACGTCAGCTTCTACCGGTGTGCGCCTGTACTTCTGTGGAAGCACATCAACGCAAGGGTACGTCTCCGCCACTCCTCCCGCAAACGCAGACACTGCTGCCGCGGCGCAACGGCGCCTGCGTATGCTGTGCACACGCACACGCGCAGCCACAACTGTGAGGGAGCACCTGTGTACCAACCGACATTACGCGACTGCCACACAGGTCGCGCCGGTGCTGCTGGACGCCAGAAAGTGACGCTTCTCCTCCGCGGAGAAGAGCACTTTGATAGTGAGCGAGCACGTGGGGCACTGCGCGACGTCTTTGCCTGCAATGAAGTCCTCCAGAAGGAGCTCGAAGAGGTCACCACACGGGCAAGGGAAGCGCAGCACGCCGTCCTCCAGCGTCATCTCCGACAGCTGCACCTCTTCGTAGTGGAACTCCTCCATTTTATCTTATAGAAATATATGTGTTGTGGAGCGCGGCGTCGAGGAGAGCAGAGGAAGTTGGAAACAGAGGGAGGAGAAGGAGTTGTGCAGTAAGCTTAAATAGTTGACGGGGTAAAATCAAAGCACGAAAACAGCAGAGAGAAGCACTTGACACTTGCGTCCACCGTTACACCGGTCATGCCAATGGCAACGAACGAAGAAAAGGAAACCAGCAGAATGAGGAGGAGGCAAAGCGAAGTAGGACGAAGAGGGGAAACAAATGGAGAGGGTCATCATGAAGTCAAGAGTACGCACTGGGCCAACCTGGATGCACCACAGCGGCAGCGTGTCCTACAAACTTCCCGTGCTTAGCCGCCGGGCGGGGGAGACATCACTATTTTTATACAATGAAGAAGGTGAGAGGAGAAGGGACTTGCGAGCAAAACTTAGTTGGCGTCAGCAGCTGAGTTCTGCATGGCAGGCACCGCAGCGAGCACACTACACGTGCTTCACTCTTCCGCCCCATGAACGATGGCCTTCACTGAAGCGGAGGCGCCGGAGAGCAGCCTGGATGTTTATGTGGTCCTTCGTACTGCGCGCAGCCCTCGTTGGCTCTACGTGAAGTGGTTCAAGAAGGCGTTCATGCGATAAAAGAGAGATTGGCGCTCCTCCGGCCACGCACGCATGAGACGTACCACCTGCGCATCATTGTTGCCCATGTTACGTACGGTAAAGAGAATTGTGAGGAGGACGACGAACGACGACGGCGCGCGCACCATCTCCTCATGTGCCAACAGCAGCAGAGACGCCTGCTGGCACATCTGCGAGAGATAAGGGATGTGGCGCAAGAGGACGTCCAAGTAATCCAGTGGAGACACCTCGTGGGCGTCGTAGTCGAGCTCACCCAGCACCACGCCCGTGACGTTGGTAGGAGAGCTGATCTGCACCGTGGAGGAAAGGTTGCCAGCGAGGCTCAGACACTCGCGCAGCACAACGTCCATTGTCGCGTTGCCGCAGCCTTCGCGCAGGTAGTGCAGCGTCTCACGGCGGCACGTGCACAGAAATCGTTGAAAGAGTCGAACTGCTGCGGTGTTCACCTTTGTTGGGAGCTGCACGTAGAGGGCGGAGCTGTAAAAGCTGAGGATAAAGCGCGTGTATGGGCTGGTGGTCTCACCGGTGTACATGGCAGACAATGGGCTCTCTGCAAGAAGAGAGGCCATCTCGTCAAGAGGCGGAGACGCGTCTGATGTATGCGTCTCGAAGTCGTCGGCCTGCTTTTCGGAGAGTAGAAGCTCTGATAGCACGTCGCGCTCGCTCTGGGAAAGCTGGCAGGACGGCTCCGCCACGCGCTCTTCCGGGACTTCGTCGATGGCGTCTGCTTCATTCCCCATGAGCGCCGCAATGGCGAGGAGAAACGAAATTTCACGTTCAAGCGTGGCCATCGCCTCTGCCGTTTTGTCTTCTCCCTTATTTAGTGGCATACAAAGGGGGAGAGAAGGCAGCGCAGTGCATCATAGACCCCGAAGAAGGCTACGAAATTCGAGGGTGCACCAAGGGTTCGGCAGCTCTCCGCCTTAGTAAATCGAGGCTTGTTAATATGATGGTCGGAACCCCCGTATGGAAGTAAGGAATGGACGTTATGGAGTCCGGGTGTGTCGATGTGATCGTCTTATGCGACGGTGGTCGCACGCATTTAAGAAAACGCGGAGAGCAAAGCAAGCTGTGGCCGGTCGTACGTGTGCGCACAGACGGGGGACAAGTCGTGAAGAGTCGTGCGCTTCTGATGGCTACCACTCCACCAACTAATGACACGTTGAGGTGTGATGCTGGGGTGTCTCGCTTAGCAGATGCAGGGGGGGGGGATTACCCATGGAGATTCGAAGCAATGTACAGAGCGTTGTCTTCTCTTCCGCAAAAGCATCCGGTGATGGTGAAGGGAGCCGCAACGATGAGTGTCTAAAGGAAAGAAATCTTTACTTGGGCTCATATAAAAAAAGTAGTAACAACAGAGAGAAGGAAGAGCAGGTGGCAGCAGCGTCAGCACCGGGCACCGTCAGAGAGTGAAGCCTGGTGGCGTCAGCTCAGTTTACATGCTGCCGCTGTGGTTAAGTGACGACAGCAGCGAAGAAGTGAAGACGGGCGCTACAGGCGAGTGAATAAAAAGATAGGGAGAACGCGCACAGCGTAGAGATTATCCACAAGACTCAGACGCGGCCGAGTGAGCACTTACGTGTCTCGCGGTGTAGATGTGGGTGAAGAGGGCTCTCTACCCTCTCCGTTCTTTTGCTAGCGAGTCATTGCAGAAAAGCAAGCACAACCTGAAGGAAGAACGCTGCTCCTCTGTGTAGTTGTCGGTCCCCTCATCATCACTACCACCACCACCAACACGGACCAGATATTCAACGCACCCACAAGCACTGGCCCAGGCCCTGAACGCATACGCGGACGGAGAGAGAAATAGGAGCAGAATTCGAGGAAGTAACGAGCTCCTTCTTAAACATCTCAGCGGAAAGCCGTCTCCATCTTGATCTTAGGATCGACAGCAAGCTGCTGGGAACTGTACGTCCAATTCGATAGCCACCTTTGCGCCATGTTGACCGCTACCGGTGGAGTCAACCGCAGCAGAGCGTTGCGCACGACTGTGTTCGACATGGCTGTGAGCCTACGCGCACGCCGAGACTGGCGGATGTAGCGCTCCACGCGATCGCGGCGCACCGTCTCAAACTGCCGAAACGCGTACTCGAATCCGGTGTCGCGCTGCAGCGGCACGTCCAAGAGCGCCACGGCGAGCAAAGCAGCATCCTCAACGCACAACGAAGCATCTTGATCGAGAAAGGACGGCATGGCGCCGTGGGCTGCCTCGCCCATCAACACCGCACGCCGGTTGAACCACCGCGGCATCACGGGCACCTCCAGCACCTCCGTCGGCACCGCCAAATTCGCCTGTGACAGCAACGTCGACACATCTGCGCCAAAGCTGGCAAACTCACGGCCGAGCAGATTCCGAAACACCTGCAGCACCTCCACCGCATCCATATCTGCACGCACGTCCACAAGCTCCTGCGGGAGGCGGTGCAGGGTGGCGGAGAAGGCAAGCGTGTTCTCGCCAAAGCGATGCAGAGGCACCACCTGCAGCGTCCGGCCCGCCCCCCAGCACTCTACTGGCTGCACGAGATGCGGTGGGCAGTGCGGGCACTCCGTGAAGCCGTCGATCTGCATCGATCCCAGCGAACGGCTGCTCGTGCCGACGTGCTCGTTGGGGTAGAGCAGGTGGCGGATGGTGCTGTGCATCCCGTCTGCCCCCACAACCACGTCACCCCACTCCGTCGACCCATCCTCCATTACAGCGTGGACGCCGCCCTTCACGCCGTCGTGGGGGAGCAGATCCACCACCCGTGACGAGAACTTGATTTCGGGGATGTGCCGCCGCAGGGCATCCCGCAGGTATGATGCCGACATCGTACAGCGTAGGGGGACATGGCCCATCTCCTGCCTTTGTGCCTCCGCGAGCCGCTGCGAAACGATGGATTCGCTGTTGGCCGGCGGGGCTGTACTGAGCGGCACGACGTCTTCTGCATTCAACGCGCGCAGACGCACATCCCTGTTTCGGACGCGTAACAGCCAATCGCCCTTCTCATCCTGAATGCCAAAGCACTCCTCGGGACGCATCCCACTGTTGGTGAAGACGTGCTCCATCCCGAAGGCCTTGAAGCAGCTGAGGGCATTGGCAAAGAGCGTGTAGGGGGTTGTGTAGTTCGCCTGAAGAAATGGCGCCTGCTCGACAACGACGCAGTCCACGTTTAGGCGCCGCAGAAAGACGGCGAGGGAGAGCCCCGAGAGCCCGGCACCAACGATTACAACGCGCATTCGACGGAAATCGCAGCGCCGCTAATAAAAAAACAACAACTCAACTTGAGGTCCAGCAGAATCGAGAGCGTCACGCTGCACTGCCGAGAACGGGCATAAGGGCACGCGAGACGGTTGTCACTGCGTGGCGCCTTCCACTTTGGTGCTCGCGCCAGAAATAAAATGCACGCAAAGAGCGAGCTGACGCGAAGGAGGAGCCCTGCCTTTCCGTGGTGGGCGTGTCGGTGTTCCGGCTCTCCAGGGGGCGGACGGGGCACACGCAGAACTGTTCAGAAAAGAGGCAGGCATGTTAGAAAATGGCGTTAAGGATGCGTGCAGCAGTCACAGCACAGCCAACATTTATTTTTGTTCGAGTGATGAAGGGCGCGGTGAAGGAGAAGCGGTGCCACAAGTAGTAGTAGAGAACAGAGTCGTTCGTGAGTGGCGCTGCGATGGCTTGAAGCAGCATCGTTGCCTCTGCCGGTGTGTCTCACCTGTTCTCAGATTCCGACTTCACTTCTCAAAGTGCCCGGAAGACAGACCACCGCGGTGCTGTGTCCCTTTTCGTTAGTGCAGCGGCGCATAGGCAATGCAGGAGAGGGAAGCGACAGCCACCTTAAGTACGTAAATATCGCTCAGCATGTCATTCGAACTCTGTTTTCCCAGAGGCAACAAACGAAGATGCCTTATTCCATCATGACACGTCACGATGCCACCATTGCATCGAAGCGTAACTCGCTTAACCACCTGCTGTAATGAGAGCGCATAACCGCCACACCCGAGCTTCCACGGCCCCGCTTCCTTTTCAATTTGTTTTAGCTGTCATCCTCCCACAGCGCATTTTCCGTAAAAAAGCCGGTGTAGACATCTGCCTGTTCACGGTCATGAGTCGCGCCCCCCTGTAGCGGTGCCTTCGTTGTCGCATACTCAGCAGAGGAGTTCACGGCGCCGCTGTCATCTTGACGGGAGCTCGCCATCTCGTCGGATTGAAGATTGCTGTAATTCACGAACACCTCTTCCTCCTCTGCACCTTCTGCATCGTTTGCTTGCAATTTCCCCGCTGGCACGTGAACTTCACCTCTTTCTGCCTCAGCGCCGCCGTGAGAGCCGCTCGCGTCTGCCCCGTCAACTTGCTTGACGTCTTTTGAATCGGACATCGCCTCCGCGTTCGAAGATTGGTGCGTCGCAGTATGCACGCCGTCAAACTCAACAGCCGTAGGAGGCTTCACTTCTGCACGCATAGGAACGACCGGCGACGACGCAGACGGCGCCATCACCTGCTCCTGCTCGCCAGCGCTTTCTTCGCCCTCCGTGTCACAATATTCTGCAGCTACGCGATGGTCATCCTCACCCTGCGGTGATTCCTCAGCATCTGTCGTGGGTACAGGAGGGAGCACATCGTTCTCGTCCTCAGAAGAGAGTGTGGGAGCCGAAGGTGGAAGCGCAGCCGCGTCAAAAGAGGCCCTCCCCTCGTCGCTGTCGCTCGTTTTCTCTTGTTCACGTTGAGTACCGGAACCGACCGCCTTCCCCGCATCCGAAGCAGCAGCAGGGCTCTCCACAGCCGCATGACGAAGTACGTACTCGGCCAACGCCTTCGCTACATCTCCGCACGGCTTGCCATTGATCGTGGCGTATGTGTGATTGGCGTGCAGCACCTCGCCAGTGCGCGGGTGTTGCAGGCTCAGTACGTCCGGGGTGGAGTTCACCAGAGTCCAACCAAACTGATGGGCCAGCATGGCGAGCGCCTCCTGCTGCTGCTGCTTCAGAGCTTTGATAGCATCCTTTTTCACGTAGTGCTCCGCATCCAAGGCGTGCTGCACCTGTGCCGTGGCGTGTGCGTAGCACGCTTGAAGGTCAGCGATCTGCTTCCCCTGCTCTTTCAATTGGGCACGCGCTGCGTCGAGGTCTGCTTGCAGCCTAAGTCGCTCCTCCTCGAGATGCTTCGTGAGAGCTTCCGCAGCTTTCCCTAGTACCCGCGGTGTGTGCTCCACAGGGAGAGCAGCAGCAGCAGCGCTTCGCACCTGCGTGTTGGGAAGTGTTTGGCTGGAAGCCTGCACAGACAAAATGGGCGTTGTTACCCCTCCAGCAGCGTGGATCTGGCGTTGGAACGCTTGCAAACTCTGCATGCGTCGCTGCAAGGCGTCCAACGGCGCTAAGTTGCCTCTACAACACTCAATAAAATTCGTATTCATCGCGTCCAACTGTGCCTCGCACTCCGTCAGAACGGTCGACAGCAAGCGCTGCTCCCACTGCAGCTCACGAGCGACGCTCTGCGTCTGCTCTTGCCACTTTTGAGCACGTTGTCTGCGCAAGGTGCGGAGCTCCGTATACAGCGGCTGGAGGCTGCTGATGTGCTCGCGAGTGCAGATGACCTCCGCTTCTCGAAGCAGAGACGACAGGGGGGCCTCGCTAGAAAAGGTGTCGGTGCGGCTGTCAGCGCCTCCCTGTGCCGCCCTTTCGCTCCGCGGGAAGGGAGTAAGACCGCTGGAGGGTGGTGGTGCAGAGGAAGCGGTGGTGGGCGGCTCCACCGGGAGCGACACCAAACGAGCACGAATTGTGGCATCGTCGCCGCCCCCACGCTGTCTCGCCTCCGTCACCACTGCTGACTGAAGAAGGCGCTGGCACTGCTGGAGTGCAGCACTTAACTCTTCCACCCACACAGGGGGAGCCGAAGACGGGGGAAGCGACGTGTCCGACGCAGCGCCGCTGTAGCTCCGCACACCCTCCTTATTTATACACTTGGAAGCAGCGGTGCCGCTCTCCTCCTCGCTTTCACGATTCGGGGAGACTAGCACATCGTGGCGGGGGCGCTTCCAAGCGCGCCCGCCCTCTCGCCACGAAGCAATAAGCCGGTCGATGGAACTTCGGCAGTCGGTCGGCGCGGCTGCAGGCATGGCCAAGCGAATGCCGAGCGCGCTGTGCAGCTCAGTCAGATGCTGGTACAGCGCCGCTGCAGTTTCACCAGAAACGCTGGTGTCTGTCTGTGTGTCGACCTCCATTCGCATCGATGGAAGGGAGCGCAACCCCTCTTGGAGGCGGTGGCAGGCTGCGTCATAGGGGGTTCGGCGGTGTAGCGCGGCTATGGATGCCCCAGCGGCACCACGCGTGGGCTGCACCTCGTCGTCGCCCTCCGCATCGCCATCAGTGGTGAACTGTTCGGAGTCGCCGCTGGAGTTTGGGTGGGTGAGCGCTCCCGGTGGGTTGGCGTAACTCGCTGAGGACGAGTCGATCACCACAACGTCGTCGTCAGAGCTCTGCATGGTGAATGTGTATTCCTTCTTAAAGCAAAAGAAAAAGAGCTGTTCGCGAGCAACGCTGCCAAGGACAGTGCGTGATGGGTGAGGATGGAGGGGACTCGTTGGATGCCTCGCCTGAACACCTTTACCTTACACTTTCAGCTGGTGTTTGCCAGTTGGGGACTGCGCCGCACTCCAACAGAAAACTGCACCCACACGCCATTCGTAACAGATAAGAGGATAGGAGAGAAGAAGAGTTGGCACAGCACGTACGGATGAGCCTGCACCAAGCGGGCAGCTGAGAAATTGGCGCGGCGTTTAGAAGGGCAAAGAGGCACACCACAGAGGGGAGGAGGCGGAAGAAGCCGGCGCCTCGCCTCCTCCCGCCCCTCATTCTGCCTGCAAACTCGTCCGCTTCGTCGCGCCTGCTTTCCGCAGAGGTGGCGGGCGCGAGCATGAGTGAGTAAGCTACAGGCGACACGCAGAGCTTATTCGGCGAATACGAATTAAAAAATACAGCAGCTCGCTCCGCCTACGACACCACCGCAAGGCACTCAGGGAATCCAGAGAAAGTCAGAAATGGATGCGCATTTTTGGAGACCCACGGCCAAAGACGGTCCCTCCCGTACGCCTACCGCTTCGTGCGAAATGTGTTGGGGGCAGTAGAGCTTAACCGAAGACAATATTCATCTCGTCCTTGTTGGCTACCGCGCACGACAGTCCCGTCGTCATCTCGTTGGGCCCTTACGGGGGGGGGGGGGG
>LJSK01000037.1:25670-56650 GCA_001299535.1 Leptomonas seymouri
GGGGGGGGGGGGGGGCGCTGTGAGCGTTGCACGCTTGATGCAGAGCCTAACCCCTTCGCTTTAGCGGGCACCCCACGCCGAGGATGTCGTACGCAGTGAAGTACCACACAATGAGCGCCGCCACCGTAAGCGGCAGCATCGGCCACCGCAGCGTTGCGCGGGCAGTGTATACGTCGTCCATACCGTCTCCGAGCACAAAGGCAACAAACTGATGCAGCTGCAGAAGACCCGCCACGCAGGCCACAACGAAGACGTCCGCTGCGCACCACGACGCCAAAAAGGCGGCCCGGCGGGGTATCCACACGAAGAGGCAGGGTGCCAGCAAAATAGTGAAGAGGGCCACCGCAAAAACACAGGCCGCCATGATACCGTCTAGGCTGAAAGGGCACGCCGTGCTCAGGAAGCTGAGCTCCAACAGCGACAGGACCCTCTGCGACGGGGTGAGGACACGCGCGAGTCCGCCAATGGTGTACTGCAGACAGCCAAACATCCAGGCGGGCAGGCTGCACAGGAGGACCACCACACACGGCAGCATAGACTCGCGCTGCACGTAGCGCCGCCAATAAGATACAGAAGAGAGAGAGGGAAGAGCAAGTCCCAGCGTTGGAGCCGCCGCAACTCCTTCCACCGTTGCCGTCGCAGGTGCCGGTTCACTAACGGCCTCGACAGATGGAGCTTGGACGGGAGCTGTGACGTCGTGCGTGGCGACCTGCTCATACTCTGTATCGTCCCCCGCCTGCGCCCGCACTCGATGCGAGGTGCCACAGCGGTATCGGGTAGTGATGTAGTTGCCCAGCGCGATGGAGACCACCGTGGCGAGAAGGAAGAAGTAAAAGCCACGATGAATGACGACATGAGCCGCGCTGCGAATCTCCAGGCCAGACGTCATCACCATCAGCGCGAAGGTGTCTATGAAAGAAAACTTACCCAGCACGTCAATCAGCGCCAGCCGCTTACTCAAGGGCCGCTGCGCCCACACGGAGAAGTACACCAGACTGAGCAGCTTCACGTAGGGGTAGATACCGCTGAATATCAACACACAGACGGACAGCGGGATGAGTCCGGCCTTCCACAGGTCCTTCACGGTGTTCCACATGGAGAAGGAGTAGGTGTTCAGCTCCTCACCCAGCAGCACGCTCGCCCCCGTCATGGAGTTCGACGACGCAATGAGAAGAAGACAGGCAGTGGCGACAGCCACCACGCAGGTATCCTCCACCGCAAGACGGGTCGCTGCGACCGGCTCTCCGGTGGCGCTGCACAGTACCGGCTGCAAGGCGTGAAGCTGAACGTTGCGCCGAATCATCCACGTCCCGCCGCTGACGGCGCACAGAAGAATGAACACCAGCGGCCACACCTTCGGCACCTGCCGGAGGACGGCCTTCTTGCCAAAAGCGAGGTGAACCGTTACGTTCGGGTCACTTAAATTGCGCTGCTGAGACACCGCCATCCCGCGAAGGGCGGCATTTAACTTTTCGTTCACCGTCGGCAGAAGCCGCGGCACGAGCGACCGGCTCACCAGCAAGCCCACGCTGTCCTCGTAAAGGAGAGACACCTCACTCACCTCCACGCCTGGATCGAGGTACACCTCGCACGAGTTGGCGTCGCAGCGCTCCATCGTCGCGTCCACCAAGATAAAGCCGTTGTTAAAACCAGGAGCAGGATTGTCTCCTGGCACGTAGTAGTCGAGCGTGACGTTGGCCACCTTCCCCGGGAGATGATATACTGGAAAGGGCTCCGGCACGACCCCGCTCAGCACAGCGTCGACCACCTCCTGCAGCCAGTCCATCGCGGTTTCGCCGGCGCTCGCCGCCACCAGCGACCGCATCAAGTGCACGTGCTTCGGAGACACGTAAAAGGGCAGGAGAGCGCGCTCCTCCCACATGCCACTCAAACGTGTATGTGACGGAGAAAATGCAGAGTAGAAGGCGGCTGAGAAGACGTTGACGGCGGCCTTCGCGAGGTGCGAATCGCTGAGAGGATACACACGCTTGACAGAGGACGAATTCCGCTGTGGCGGCATAGGGCGCGCATGATCCATCATGTCTTGCTGTATCTGAGGTATAAGGACACTGCAAACGTAGGCTTGAAGATTTGCGTTGATGGTTTCGCGCATCTGCTGCAGAATCATATAGACAATCCGGCTCGGGGGGTCAGCATAGAGCTGCGTCACGGATGCCTGGACATTGCACAAGCTCAGCACATAACTTCGATCAAAGCAGGAGCCATCGTCTTCCTCACCTGGCTCCAGAGGACTGCGCGTCAGGGTGATATTGCTCGGGCCCACGGCGATGTCCGCGTGCACAAGGCCGGCGTAGGCGTAGGCAGTGAAATTTGCATAGCAGTGCAGCGATCCACCGGTGGTTGAAGTCGTCAGCGAGTTGTTGGTGGTCCAGTCGGCACCGCTGGAACCAAACACAATGTCGGTGCACGTCAGGTTGTAGGCATGTGTGCCAAGAAAGCTCTGGTCAAAGCCCGGTACAGGGACGGAGGTGAGGTTCAGTGCACCGAGAAGAAGAGCAAACGACAAGCACAACGACTGCATTGTGTAGACGCTGGAGCCGCAGCAATTTGAAGATAAAACAAATGTTCAGCAGGATGCTCGTTTTGAGGCACGAGACGGAGAAGCACAGACGAAGCTAGAAGGGGCCAACCCCTGCGCCATCCAAGATGGAGGTATCGCCTGGGCTTCAACGCCAAGAAAAGGGGGGAGGCCAATAAGAAGGCTAAACAGACAACAGCAGCAAGCAATTTCCGAAAAGCGAAGGAACTGGAAAAAAAAAGGTCGATAGCTGAGGAGATAACGAGAGATGCAAGCCCCAGCTCTAGCGTCAACGGTTGAAACAAGGAAGACGAGAGCAGGAAGCAAATCTTCAGAGCGTTGGCTGGAAACGCTGACAGAGGTGCAACTCTGGCAAAGCCTAAATAAGAAGCTGGTTGCTCAGTCACGAGCCCAACGAAAAAGGAGAGAGAGAGAGATCGCAAGCTGCGCTAGTGACGCTGGCCTTTGATGGCGTAATGAAGGGAAGACGGGCAACAGAAGAGCTGGGAAGCAGCGCACACTTCTTGAGGTGCTCCTTACACACTGCAAAGCGGAAGCGGTAAGTAGAGGGGGGGGAGTCAAAAAAGAAAGTGGGGGTACATCAGAGAGAAGCAAGAGAACAGTGACTGAACACCAGCAGACGCCTGACGCAAGCGGTCGTCGCGCTTTGTATGTCGTCCCGGTATTGCACGCGGCTCACCACACGTAAAGCGGTGACACTCACGGCCACAAGCTGATTCATTCGTGAGAGGCAGCGTCATGCGCTATTTGTACGCCAACAACGCAAGCCCGACACAGCGAGCAGGAGGGCCACGTGAAGCGGTTGGGCCAATCCAAGGAAGGTGGCTTGCCATAACAGCCCGCTGGCGGCTCCAGAGCGGATCACCAGAAATCACGAGCTTGTCGCTGACGTGATCGCCCACCGTGTATTTCCTTTCTTTTTCGTTTTAGGCCATCTCAATGGTAGTCCCAATGACACCTTCGAGGCCAGTTACTCCGGCACCTTGCCAATTTAGATTAAAGGGGGAGAAGACCTGGAGGATCGTAGACAACAGAGCCACGCATGCAGCCTTCTCTCTTCTCCCAGCAGAGTGCATAGTCACAGCAGCCACTGTGTTAGGAGCGCCGCGCGAGACGCTAAAGTGCGTGGTAAGACACCGCATCGCGCAAGGGATGAAAGCAGCAGTTCGAATCACGACCTACGCACCGCCACCATCGCTAATGCTTGCCGCCGCGCGGCTTCTGCTTCGTTGGCTTCTCCGAGCGTTGGCGGCGCTGCTTCAACACGGTGCCTTCGTGAGATGTTCGGCGAAGCACCCGCGCCGCGGCATCACGCATCTTCGCACCGTCCTCCGCTTGCACCGCCGATCGCTTGTGGAGACGGTTGGCGTACGCTACAGCGGCCTTCACGTTCGCCTTCTTGTTTTGCTTCTGCCGAAACAGCAAGATGCGCTTCGAGACGCTCTCCTCGAGCACCACCGCATTGGGCTCCTTTCGATCGAGCAGCTGCGTGGCTTCTGACTGCAGACGGTCTTCTTCGTCATGGACTAGCTTGGCCAGTCGACGACCCTCTTCGAGGGAGACCGTGCGGCCGGCTGGTAGAGCCAGGCGGGGCTGCAGCTGCTCCTGACGGTGCACTTGCTTTGCGGCAATAGAGGACATAATGTTGCCACCGCGCCAGCGGGCGCTGTCCGAATGGAATTGAGAGGAAGAAGAGAAGTGTGGGCAATTACAGCCTCAAAGAGTAGAGCAGAGCAGTTGACGTTCCAGCTTCCTGCGCAAGACCGCACGTAAAGGCAGCACCAAATAACTCCGCACGTTTCACCGGGTTGAGCGTCTTGTGCCTATCGCCCTACGGGTTCCGCCGCGTAACTACACCGGCACTGACAGAGTGAGCAAAGGAATGAAAGGGGGGCGTTCAGCGCGAGACGGACGTGTTCTTGTGGAGAAAGAAAGCACGATGTATAGAGAAAGGGAGGTTTAGCAATCGCCGGTTTAATGGAAGGCGCGCGAGAGAGGAAGTGTGGAAGTGAGAAGTGTTTGGCTAAGAAGCGAGGCAGCCGCACTGCCGATTTTGGGGGGCGCAGCGCACCCCACTGTGCAGGGCTCCTGCGTCGCAAAGCGAAAAAGGCAAGCACAAGAAGACCAGTCGGTGGCACACCGAGGCCCTCACCCGCAGCATGCACTGCGGCAGTATATGCAACCCCTACCGGCCCCTCACCTGTCAGCTCTTTCACCACAATGAGTTGCTCGAGGTCAGCTCCGTATGCGTATGTGTCTGTGTGTGTCTTTGTTACCTTTTCTGGGTAGGACACGCTTCGGGCAAGCAGGTGTACAAAGAAGAGAATGATCAGGCAATTATTACAAAAGGAAAGGTGATGGGGCGCTTCGCTATTCGCCGGGCAAAGGCGAGGGCGGTGCGCGGAATCAGAGAACAAAAAGAAAAAGGCGCTGCGCACTCCGGCAAGCAGCGCACTGAGGCTGGCGAGCTGTGGAGCACCGACGCGGGGTCTGACGTTTACGTTAAAACAGAAAAGCAGAGAAGGGGGGAAGCATCGAGACCAGTGAGAAACAAGAGCAGCCCGCTCTCACTCCAGCAGCGAAGTGCAGTGACGAAAAATAAGCCCCGTCACTGCCGTCGTCACCGTAGAGTCCGCACCGTAGCCAAACAGGCGGAACATGCAGCGCAGCTCTCGCAACAGCTGCTCGCGGTCGTTGCCGCGGTACGCAAGGACCACGCGGAGAAGAACAAGAAGTTCTTCGTTGCCTGTAAGCAAGGCTGCAAGTCGGCCGGCCGGTGACGTCGGTGACACCTCCAAAAAGAGCGCACGCAACTGTTCGCGTGTCGTACCCTGTTGACCACCCGCGGCAGCAGTAGCCGCTGCATCGCCTAATGGAGGTTCTACGCCATCGCGAGACGCCTGCGCGGACGGCGGAGACGCCTGGGCAGCAGGAGGATGCCGCGGTGCAACCTTCTCCACGTACACCGGAATCGCATTGCTCCGTACAAACACGGAGACCGGCGAAATGATGCGCACGAGAACGTCGTAAGCGCTCGCACGCTCGCTCTCTCGCTTTGCAAGGCAGCGGCCAATCACATCCGTCAGAACCTCACCGTAGACCCTGTTGAAGCTCTCCCGCATGAATGGCATGGGGTCAAAGTGCAAGACGCGCTTGAAGTTGTCTTGTTGAGAGCACCTGCGGCGCCAGAACGGCGAGTGGCGGGTCATGATCTCGTAAAACATGGCGCCTGCTGAGAAAATGTCTGTCTTCCCGGTGTACGGCTCTCCCGCCACGATCTCCGGCGAGACGTACGACGGCGTCCCCACCCGCGTCGCCACCGCCTCGCACGTGACCTCCAGCGAGCGCACCAAGCCGAAGTCACCCACAACGGCGTCCCCCACCACGCTATCGCTTCGATCCGTTAGGAAAACGTTGCCAGGCTTGATGTCGCGGTGGATCAGGTGCCGCGAGTGGCTGTAGTTGAGCGCGGAGAACACTTGTGCCATCAGCCGAACCACCGCGTCCGTCGGCAGCAGCCGGTCGCTCTCCGCGTACCTGCGGATCAGCGTCGTCACGTCGCCGCCTTCGCAGTACTGCAGCGCAATGCAGAAGCGGTTCTGGTATGGGCCGCGTGACTGCTCAATCCACGACCCGATGTAGCGCACGATGTTGGGATGTGTGAGTGACTTCAGCACACGAACCTCCCGCTGCGCCTGCTCCAGCTCCGACTGCCCGCACAGCCCCACACGCATCACCTTGACGACGCACTGCGGCGGGAAGGTGAAGCCGTGACGCGGGTTCGCGTCCACCCGCATCCGCGTTACCAGTAACGCGTCGCCGAAGCCGCCGCTACCCACCATCCGCTGCACCTGTAGCTCACGACCAACGATCTTGTGATGATCTGTTTTCACTGACATGGCGACAGGAAGTATGAGACAGAAGAGGTGAGCCCTCAAGGGGAAGCGGAAAGCAGCGCCAATACAAAGTGGGGACAAGAAGTATGATGCCTCGCACGAATACCGCAGCTGCACAGCTGTCTGGCGGAGGTGCCCATGAAGGCGCAGATGAAAGCGAGAAGAGAGAGAGCGGCCGAGATTACAAGAAGGAAGTCGGTGATAGAGTTATTCAGTGCGGTTGGCAAAAGCTGCAGCCGCAGCCCCCCCCCCCCTCCCAAGCACTCAAAGGCAGCTCTTGTTGGACACCACATTTGCCAGGGGCATCACTCCGGCTACCGGGGGAGCACCAAGAATAAAGCCATCGGCATCCCCGCCGCTCAGCAGAGGACGGCTGTTATTATTTCAGCAGGCCCTCTCTGTCTTTTCCGGTTCTTCCGAGGATTGCACTTTACGTCGGCACAGAGTCTTGTAGGAAGAAGCCAAGACCATGTTGTACAAAGCACAGGGAGACACACACAAGACAATGAACCGCACAACGAGACTCGAGGGGAGCATATTCCGCTATAAAACAAGAGTTAATCATCATCATGAGAATGAAAAAAAGAAAGGAATAAGAAGCTGCCCTGAGCATCCAGGTCTTCTCACGTTTCGCCCCTGAGTGTCGTTACGCTGAGAAGCCAACCATCAGGGGTACCATTGGGGTTTCGCTTTCCTTTTGTTTTTCTTAAGCGCTCCCTGGAACTTTAAAGGCACGAACCTGCATGTCCACTTCAATCATAATAATAACTGCTGTCCGTCAGCTATGCAGTCCGTCTAAAGCTCCGTGAGCTGCGTGAAGCATCCTGTGGCACAGCGCTTCAGCCTTATTCTGTAGGTTACCTTTTTTTCACTTAGAATTCGTTAATAGCGTGATCTGCACTCCATGTGCTCAAGGCTGACGAGATACAAGTGAGGTGCGCGAACAATCGAGAAGATGTACCCAACGGAGAGCGCACACCACCAGCACAGCACGACTTCTTCCTTCATCAAGAACAAAAAAGCAACTGCCAGACGTCATTAGGGGTTTCGTTCCTTCCGCTCGTTGTGTACCCCCGCAGTCCTCAGCAAAGGGATCTGGAAAACAGATATACAAATAGAGGTGCAAATACGCATCTCTTTGTGTGTCTTTCAATGCTGGTGCATTCCCCCTTCGTCGTGTCGCGATCAACTCACAACTTGAGAATACCCAGCAAAAACGAAGGAATTGAAAAGGAGTGGGCAAACCCAGTGAGGAACCCGAAGCACGTCCGCCACCCTGAAAGAAAGAAGAACTCGAGTGCTGCATCGAACAACCAGAGAGAGCAGCGAATTCATAGAAGCAACAGCATCCCTTCCCCTTTTGCTTTTTTGTTTTCCTCCGAGCACCCTGAAGCGCCGCCTCTGCCGCCTGGAAGACCAAACAAAAAGAAAACTGAAGGCCAGTTCTACCGAACAGACGCCAGAGTAAAAAGAAGAGAAAACAAAAGCACTGAACCGCGAAAAGACAGCACCCATAAATGGAAAAAGAAGTGTGTTGGAACAGGAGCAAAGCGGGTGCGGATTCGCCGTACGCGCTGAAGACATCGACCCTCTCCGCCGCTGATATCGCCGTACGTAGAGAGAAACAGAGACGATGCTTCGGAGAAAAGAAAAAAAAGCAGAGCACTTGACGGTAAGTGGAATTTGTTTGCTGTAGCAGGCTGGCACTCAGGCGCCGTGCACTCCCCCCTCCCCCTCACGTAACACGTCACCACACCGATTGGTACGCCAAGACCAAAGACTACACTTACAACAAATAAATAAAGAAGATATTTTTTTATTAGCTCAAAGCGCGCAGGCCAACGCCAAAAGGAGGCAGACGAGAAGAATGGGTTTGGTGGGTGGTCAAAAGAGAGGGGAGACACGCAGCGAAAGAAGGCTGCCGAGCAACTAAACACCTCTGCCCCCACCGTCGCACGCACAAAAAGGACAATGAAAAAAAGAGAAGTAGAACAGAAATAAAATCATTTGTTCTTAAGACGACTTGCGTTTTGCCCACGTGGCCAGTGAGCCGTGCGTCTTCTCGGCGTCATCGCTAGCATCCCATAACAGGGACAACAGCATCTATGGTATAGAGTTCACTGTTCTTTGTCATTCCTCGTTGGTCTCTACAACGCTGCTTTCAGCCCCCTCAGCCTTGCCGCGGCGCCTTCTTCAGCGAGTGCACCGCCGCACATCCTCTGCGTAGAGAACAGGCAGCCAAAAAGCAATAAATGGGGGGATGAGAGAAACAGAGTGTGTTGGCCAACGGCTCCATGGGCTGTCGCAAGCCTCCGCAAGTAGCCCACCGGTGAGAAGGCAACAACACGAAGCGCACACTTGCCGGTGTAATGGCGCAGCCACAGCTTGAGCCGCTTAGGTCCGCGCTGGCTAGACGAGACGAAGGCAAACGCGCACAAATGAAGTGCATGAAGAGCGAAGGATTGAAGGCTAATGAAATACTTTTTAAAAACAAAAGAGGGAGGAACCCAAGAGGAAAAACAAAAGAATCTTGAATTGCTGTGTGGAGGGTGGCAGTGACCACCGAGGCATCGCAACGCTGGAGCAGGCGGCGATGGAAAAATTATAACAACAGCGAAAACAAGGCAACAGCAGCTTCAAGACAGCACGCAGCCCATGTATATATGAGTATAAAGCAAAAGAAGGAAACGTAGGAACGGTGGTTCGACCAGTGAGCCACATCTGTGCAGGCGTTGGCACCTCCGTGAGGGACCAACGACGGCACTCCCCTCCCCCACTTCCGTGCGGCCCACGTGTGCTGGTAAAAGAGAGAGAGGATTTGTGGAATGCACACATCGACGACGGTACGACGATGTGTGGCGCACAGCAGCCGCAAACACGCACATTCAAACAAACGATGATCCCCTGCAGCTGTCTTAGGCCGGATTGAGTTGCAGCAGCTGGTTGGCATGCAACAGCATTGGCGGCTTTGCGGCAACCATCGCCACCGGTGAACTTGCCAGCGAGCCCGGCGTGACGAAGCCCTCGCATTTATCAGAGTTGCAGTTGCACACGAATCCCGGCATGGTGGAGTCCATGAATTGTCGGTAGTCCATCGTCAGCTCCTCGCCCTTTGGGATGTTTCGGAGGGCAACCACATTGAGCGAGTGATGCGGCGCAAACGCCATGTTTGGCTCGCAGGAATGGTTGAAGGCGCGCCAGTGAGAAGGGCTGCGGTCCCACAGGGCATAGTAGTGGCCACTGCGGCCAATGGGCCAGGCGTTGTGCCGGAAGTCTTCGTAGTCCACCTTCGAGAAGTGATCCTCGACGTAGGGCCTTGTGCACAGCCGGACGGGGCGGCACTCGTCACAGAAAACGATGGTCCCGTTGCTGATGTCTTCGGAGGCGCGCAGGTGGTACCCACGCACCGGGTCAAAGCGCCGGATGTAAAGAGGACGCTCGCGCCTGCAGCGCTCCATCGCCTCGTGTATCTGCAACTTCGCAAAGTCGCGCTGCTGGAAGCCCTTATTCAACCTTAAGATCCAGTCCGCTGACCCCTCCTGCCCGTAGGGGTACATGATGCCGCAGTTGGGGTTGATCTCGAGGAAGATCACCTTGTTGCCGTGCTCGCGGTCAATTCGGACGTCAATGCGGCCGTAGCCGATGCCGCCCATCATGCGCTTGAAGGCGGAGCGGGCTATGCTCACCATATCCGCCATTGCGGGGTCGCTCTCCGGCACTTGTGTCCACTCCATGCCCTCGTACGACGCCCACTTCAGCTGAAAGTGTTTGAAGTCCTCGCCCTCGGGAAACGTCACCTGCACCGGCGGGAACACGCGTACCCCCTCCGGCTGGCTCGCGTCGTTGCAGGCCAAAATCGTTGCCTCATCGCCACTGATGAACTCTTCGATCAGAGCAAACTGGTATTCCCGCATGAAGCGAATGGCGCGCCATTCCAGCTCCTTCATGTTGTACACCTTGCAGCTCTTATCCATGCCAACGCTGCTGTAGCCCGAGATGTGCTTGATGATGCACGGGAACCGCAGATGTGCGCACAATGCGGGGATGTCGTCACCGGACTCGAGCACCGCGTACTTGGCGGTGGCAATTTCGTAGTAATGCGCCACCAGCTTCATATCGGGTTTGGACATTTCGTAGTACTTGGAGATGGCCCCGGTGTAGGGCGCCTTGAACTCCTCCAGCGCCTCCACCACCTCAACACCGGCGCGATCCTCGTCTTTTGCGCCGTCACACTGGTTGTAGAAAACGTCATAGTTGCCGGACATAACAAGCTGCCGGATTTGACGGTAGGCCGTCGCCTTCTTGATGAGTTCCAGGTGGAAGGTGTAGTGCGGGTCGTCAGGGTCGAAGAAGTTCTGCGGTGTCTGCACGATATCGCCTTCGTACTCCTTCAGTTCACTGTCGGAGCCCTCGTAGGAGCAGGCGAGGACGCAGACACGAATGCGCTTGAGGGCGGGCTTCGACATGTTTGCCTAAGCCTCTGTAGTCGTTGCAGTCTGTGTGTTTAGTGTCTGTACAAGAAGGAGCGTACATGCGCCACTGGGGGAGCTGCGCGCAGAAGAGGCGGGCGGTGGAGAGAAGAAAAGGAACGTTACACCTTTAGGAAGAGCGCAAGCGCAAGACGGCGAGGCCATGAGAGTTAAAGCGGGACAGCAGCCGCCACTACGTGCTGCAAATCCAGGAAGGAGAAGGAACGGAAGAGGCCCTCTGATCCAACGAGATCGAGAAGAAAACAAAAGATCAAAGGGTGTGGCGAAACGTACGGCAGAGACCGTCTTGTACTCCCCATGCAAGCGCTTGAAAGCACAGCAGAGGCAGCAGACACTTAGCGGAAACTATAAAACATCGTTTGAAAGGCTGATGGGGTTGAGCCCCACCACCACCACCACCACACACACACACACACACACACAGCAGCCCTCCAGGTGGGGGGGAGTACGCGCACACACAGTGTAGGTGATCTATCGCAGCCTTTTGCCGGTACAGCGCCGCATGGAACGACAAAAAGAAGACGTCACGCGCGCCCATCACAGCTACGTCAACGTCAGCCAACAGTTTTATTGGCAGCAGCGATAGTAGACGTGCTACGTTGGAGTGGGCGCGCAGCACGGCATCTCCACAATCAAAAGTAAACAACCCCGCCATTAGCTCCATCACTTTTCTTTTTTCTCATCCATCGAAGGTGCCTCTGGCGCATGTGTGCAGCCGTCCGAGACGGAATTGGCCTCCGCTGCCAGCACCTCCGTCTCTGTCCGCCGCGTCGGGCGGTTGATGTGACGCATGGGCCATAACACATGGAAGACGAGATAATACGCAAGGGACACGAAGACAAAGGCAGGGATCACGTACTCGCGCGCACACATGGTCCAATACGGTTCGTCCTCGTACGCATAGAGTGATCTGTTACTCCGCATGGCTAAAAGAAACGGTAAGTCCGTAACTGAATATCTCTCTGTGCCCGTTTCAATGGGGGCTTACCGCACAATGAGAGAAGTGCACAGCCCCAACGGCGGAAAGGGGAAGCGGGTCTACTTCGCAAGCAACATGCGCTCTCGCACCAAACACGTGCACGTTCACGCAACGAATAAAAGAATCAGAAAGAGATGAGAGAGAAAAGGGGTGGGTGAGAGAAGTCCGAATTAGCAACGCGTGCTGCTCCCTCATCTGGATCTCAGCGAACGAGGGGGGGACGAGGAAGAAACAGCAGACGCGTTCCCGAGAAGGCTGTACTCCACCGGTTTCAAAGCGCAGCACTTGGCTCACCCCTGAAAGACAACTCCTCGCGGAGTACTCACTATCGTGAAAGAGGCGGATGCCTGTGAAGCTGTCCCACGACATCAAAAGTCATCACGAGGCAGCACATAACCGTTTGGCCGCTATTACAATTACATAAGCTGCCTCTGGCGGCTGCTCCATGCAGGATGGTGCTCGTAAATGGCGATCTTCATGAACAATTTCCTATGCTTTTACTTCTTCAAGTACACTCGTCGTCCATCTTCATGACTTCAGCTTCGGTCCACGTGTAGGCAGCGGGCTGGAGTTCTCCCGTACGCGTCCATGGAAGACTAGAAAAAAAAAAAGATCTCCGCCAGCCACACAAGGCAGGCAGGGAAAGCGATATCCTTCCCCAGCGCGAGTGTCGACGCCATCAAGGGGAGAAAGGAAAAGAGTGTCTGTACCGCACCAACAAGAGCCCCTCACCCTTCATGTCGAACGTCACGAGCCCGTTTACCCGCGCTTCAAGGCGGATACTCCCTTCCTTGGCTCATACGCACGCAGGAAAAGACGGTTGAATGCGCCTTGGCCCCCGAGACAGGAAGCCGTGGACGCTGCTACACGCGTAGCATGCGCGAGTTGTGGCCTAGCAGACAGCACCGTTGTCCATCAGGGAAGATCTCTGAGAGTGCGATAAATGAGTATTGGGTGAGGGAAAACAATAATAATAAAAAAGCAAAATAGACTAAAGGAAAAGGAGAGGAAGGAGACGCAGGGAGTTGAAGGCAGATACAACGGCGCATGCGTGTAGCTGCCAACACACCTGCAACTTTCACCTTACAACTGATGTGAAGGTCGCACTACGGCCCGCACCACGGCGCGCAACTTCGTCACACAACTCCTCAGCGGTATATATAGAGAGAGAAAAAAAAGGTGCTGTATATAGGCAAAGTAGGTACAAAGGCAAAAAGAGCTCACGGCGGGCGAGCGCGACTTGGCAGCGCGGCAGGACGACAGGAATCACCCGCATGTGTGTTTTGTGCATGTGCGCGTGTGTGTCCGGCATGCAGACTCGACGATCGGCATCATCCGCCAACGGTCTTCGTATTCCCTTTCCGATACAGCAGCCCACGGTTGGCCAGCATTGTCAAATGTAGTGCACCTTCCTTGCTATTCATCGCCGGTAATCTTGATTACAAACTCGGTGCGGCTGCTGTGATCTGACTTCGGCTTCAGCAAGATCTCCTTCATTTTGGGGTTCTTGAGAAGGGCGCTGTGAGCCTCACGAATGAGCCACTTACGGAGAGGGAGGTTGTCCTCCGGCGGGTTGTCATTCACGCCGTCCATCTGGTTGAGGAGATAGTCGTCGGAAACGCATTCCTCCTTGATCATGCGATCGTGCGGGAGCTCGATGGTGACCTTCGGCGCCATTTCTGCGATTTGCCTTTCTGTGCGTACCTTTCTTTGTGTGCTTTAAAAAGAGAGAGAGACGTCGATGAGCGATGACGGGAACAACCTGGCAGGCAGGGCGACGATGTTTGACGGCGCCACAGAGACGGGAGACACGCGCGAGAACAAGAGTCGGGAGAGAACAGAAGAGCACGCAAGCAGCGCGGAGCGTAGTGCTGGCGAGGTCTGTGGTGAAAGAAGACTAGACGGCACGTGGTCCTCCTTCCGTTGAAGGCCCATATTGACTAGCGGCCACGCCTGCCCTTCTCTCTCTCCGACAAAAGAGCAACTACGTAGCACCCACGCGCCACCGCAAAGCATCCAACCGATTTGTGTTCACCCAGCTGAAGACAACTGTATAGACAACGAGCAATGCAGCAGATGTCGAATGCTGTGTTATCGAATGGACACGCACACACCACAGTCCGCAATAGCAGGACGCAAGGGGAGAAGTCAATGCAGCCACACCGCAAGGAAAAACGAAACAGAAATGACACGCTGAAGCCCACGCACAAGTCAAGGCTTTTTTGAATTCAACAAGAGACTATCGGCGATCGCCTCGTACCGCTGCAAAAAAGCGTTTATTGGGCTCCACGCGGAAGGGTTCTGATGGACCCGCACAACCCACTCCGCTATAAGCCTCAGTGTGTCTTCTTGAGACAGCACTTCGCTCGTCTTGTCGAGTTCAGCTCGCTCTAAAGCAGCAACCAACTCTCTTTCGAAGGCGCTCTCGCATAAGACACTCAGCAGATGCACATACCAAGGACAGTGCGGCGACACCTCCCCCGTTGCAGCCGCGGGCTGCTCTGGGGCCGCCATCCCGGCGCTCACCGGACCCCTTACACCAAACGCTGTTTCTTCCTGCACCTGCAGCGCAGACGGCAGCACACCCGCGCCTCGGCCCGCTTCTCCACAAAGCTTCACTAGTCGCGCCGCGGCGCGCATCCTCTCTGGCACGTGCAGCACCACGGCAGCACCATACAATAGCCCCGTAAGACATCCCTCTCCATACTGCAGCCGCTCTTCGTCGTTGACGGGAGGCGCTTTCACCACGTGGCGCGTGTACGACGCCGTGGCATACTCGCGCAGCTCCGACTCCACAGACACACGCCGCACCGCTATAACAATGTAACAACTCTCACGCACGAAGCCGTCGTCGTAGTTCTGGGGCAGTCGTGGAAGGTCAATGTGTACGCCGCCCACCCGTATCGACCTCTTCTGCTGTGCAGCCAGCGCGTTGATGGAGGCGATAGAGATGTTCTCATACCCACACGCAGTGAGACCTTTGTGAATGTTGATGCCCAAATCACGTAGCACGGGTTGGCGATCCCGCGCGCTGGGAGAAAGCACGGCTGAAGAAATAGAAAAAGCCCGTCGATCCGGGGAGCGAGCTCCTTGCATACCTCCATACGACAAGGCAAACCACCGACTAGGGCTGAGCGCGGATGCCGTGGACGCGAGCAGCCAGCACCTGCCTATAAGCTCTGCTTCTCGTGGCAGCACGTACACGTTGTCATGAGCGGTGGAGCAACTCTTCTGTTTTGTCCTCTTGGCTTTTTGGGTGTCACTGCTCATTCGTTGCCCCATGTTCCGCTTCGCTGCTGCCGTTTAGCTACGCAGGACACACAGAAAAAGATAGATAGAGAACTGTGTAGCGAAGAAGCCCGTATAGCAGCGAGCGTGCAATTCGGGTCTGTGCTGTTTCGTGTCTTTCTTTTTTTGAAGAGATATCGGTGCCAGCAAAGAGAGTCCAACAAAAAGGGGAGAGGGGTGCTGAAGGAAGAGCAGCCACAATACGCGGCCTAGCCGCTTGTGCAGAACTCAACGGAGGTTGCAACACGCATGCGTGCCAACGTTTTCAACCGGACCCTTTGCGCAACACAGTTCACACAAAGCTCCTGCCACATCCCCTCGGGCCCCTTCATGCAGCCTCATACACGCACCGGGTGCCCGTTTCTGCGTCTGTGAGGGGGGAGGGGGAAGACGCAACACCATTACAAAACAAAGAGCCTTTGTGAACGAAAAACAGCTCAGAGAACTGCCTGAGGAGAACCCAGAAGGAATCAGCGGTAGCCCATCGCCAACACACACGTAATCGTTGTAGACAAGGTGGCGAGGCCAGCAGTGCCACAGCAGCCGACACCGCTCATTCTTCACCGAACCCCCAGTCGCTTCACAGGTGCCGGCGCTCCAAAGACGGAGCCCGCAGCCCAAGGTGATTCTCGCTGCTCTGCAACGCCTTCCCACGCAGCTGAGCGCTGCCCTCTACCAATACACCCTGAGCGTGTTCCTCCGTGAGGGAGAGTGCCTGTGACACGAGGTCGATGATGCGCGGCGTCACGGCGCTCGCCTGCCCACAGGCCAGTTCCCGCATCGCCTCTAACGCCAGCCGCTGCCGGTCCCTCGGCTGCGTCGTGTGCAGCGACTGCAGCAGCAGCAACTCCCCTGTAACTCCACGTGGCATCGTGTCGGCCGTTGCAGCGTACACCTCCCGCACGGTGCGCACCGCAAAGGCAAGGTAATCGTGCACTGATGCCTTGTGCTGATCCTGCCTGTCCTCGTCCAGCAAGAACTGCTCGTCGGGCACGTGGGCCGCACGTCCGCACTTGAGGAGGGTGTGGGCGAGCATCTGTCGCGCCTGCCGGAGCGGAATAGGCAGGTCTGCCACCTTTGCCGGCGGGCGTTGCACAACGGTGCGCTGGAACACCGCCAGCGCGTGCTGCCAACGATGCGTTGTGAGTAACGAGTAGATTTCAGTGTCTTGGAGCCACCTGCGCTCCGGCGAGTCCGCGCCAAAGAGGACGACAAGGTGGCGCTCCAGCTCCGGTAGCAAAGGACACCCGTCAACGCCATGTGAGCTGCCCCCTGTCGTTGACGCTGCAGCAGCAATTAGATGGCAGCAGCGAAAAACGCTCTGCAGCTCGGCCTGCCGCGCCTGCGGCTGCTGTGGCCACGGGTTGCTGTCATACATGCGCAGGAGCTGCTGTGCAAGGCGCCACTTCTCTGTCTTGGTGTGCACACGCTGGCTGGAGAGTAGCTGCAGACACGCCACGCTGCAGGGCCGGTCCAGGCCGTGGCCGTCCAACACCAACGCCTCTACCTGCGATCCAATGCGTCCCGTGAGGTGCACCACATGCCGCAAAGACTGCAGGTATGTCGCCAGAGCCTCCGGATGCGCACTCCGCAGGGTGTACAGTGCACCAAAAGCTTTGAGAAGCGAGTTCGCGTAGGCAGCGTTATGCGCCACGTTACAGGCGGCCATCGCAAAGAGAAACGACTCGGCTGTCGGCACGAGAAGACGAGAGGAGGTGTCCGCCTGGGTGACATCCATCTCGCTTAGCAGCTGCACTGCCACCTCCCACCGACCCGCCGCACTCGCTGCCTTGATGAGGGCCTCCGAGAAGCGACACCCCGCCTCGCCAGTGACTTCAGCGTCCTTCACGTTCTCGCGAATGCGCACCAATGCCTGCCACATCTGCGCCTGTTCCGCTGGGGGGAGGGGCTGGTGCGGCTTGGCAAAGGCATCCCCGCGTCGCCAAACCGCGTCCAGCGCAGCGGCGTGCGCGTCCAGTGGAACGTCGTAGCCACTTTGCGTCAACTGCTCGTAGAGACGAAGTGCCTCCTTCCATGGGCGGGAGCCGAGGGAGTTCGTTTTATAGCCCGTCATGAGGCCCATCAGCCGCGTCGTCATGCCAGCTGGCGGGTCGAACTTCGTCAGCTCCTTAGCGTACGTGTAGGCCTTCAGTGCACTCGACCACGAAACATCGAGGTGCATGAGCTCCTCCAGCAAGTCGACAGAAGGGGGCAGAGCGTGGGACGCGTGCTTCTGTAGCTGATGCAGCGTCAGCGCCATCACTGCGTTATCGGCTCCCTCCAATGTCAAGCCTAACTTCTCTTCAAAACACGTGCCTTTAACGGCATAGCGCTCTAGTCGCTGGGCTTGGTAGAGAGAGAAGGCACGGGATTCTGCCAACTCGACGTTGCTCCATCGGCCGTCCGTCACCCCGACTGCATCGGCGAGCGCCGTCTCGTACGCCTTTGCTCCCATCTGCGTAGCAACGTGGTGTTTCAGCAGTGCGCTCGTAAACTGCGTGAAGGTGGCGGGCGTCAAGGCCTCCCTATCGCTGCCGGCCACCATAAAAAAAAGCTCAGCCGCCTCTGCCTTGCCTGTCGAAGTGCGCAGGAAATCAACTAAGCGTGTTTGCAGAGGTGATGTTTGTGCCGTGTCACGGTGGCGGTACGCGTGCCGAAGAGTTTGATTGGAAGTCAACAGACTGGTCACATTCTGAGGGGAGGGAGCGGATGGCGGCGCAGCGCTACTTGATTTACTCGCCACCTCACTCAGTTTAGGTGGTGCCTGCAGACGCGTGCCCACTCCTGCTGTAGCCGTCGTTGCGGCTGTCATGGAGGAGGAGACAGCTTCGCCACCTGCGTTGCAGCGATGTTTCGACCAGCGCTGCAGCTGGGCCTTGCGCCGCAGAGCCTTCGCAATGGATTCAACTCGATGGGTGCTGGGCATGCTGCCATGATCACCCCAGGCACGCTCTTTAAATTGAAGAGTTAAAAAGAAGAAATAGCCAGATGGAAGCAGCGTTTGTTCGCCGAGTGCGGAAGCAGCGCCTGTGTTAAGGGCCTCTTCAAATTCGTGTGCTGAAGGGCAAGTGTGCAGCACGTACGCAAGCGCACTCGGAAAGAGCTGATGCATGCACAGATTGTGTAAGCGCAAAAGAAAAAAAAGAAGACAGCAAAAGTAGGGAAAGGCGAGTCATCCATTACAGCAAAGTTACGCATTCCGAAGTTTTGGTTCTGCTCGGCAGTACAGACCACGCGCACACACACACACACACACAACTTGCCGTTCACCATAAACAGTCATAACGCCAGCTGTGTTGCCCCGTCTCTCTCTTCTCTTGACCTCCGCCAGGATCTGCGTTGTGTGCTTATCCCCTCATCCCCACCCTCCTCCAGGCAGCACGTGAGGTATCTCCATTCTTTTGCAGAAAATCCGCCCTCAACTGGAATCGCTGACACAAAGTGACAGAAAAGGGGGAAAACGAAGACCACTCGCTACGTTGCGATAGGAAGACGAAGTTGCCCACCCAGTTCTAATATGCATTTCATTGAGGCGGCGCTTTCCCCCCTCTTGACTTCCTTTAAAAGATGAATGGAAGCGACGAGCAGCCAGCTACGGCCGCGCTGGTGCGAGCGAACGCCATTTCACTTCCCTCTGAGTAGCTGAGGTGCAGCAAGCACCCAGCAATACAACGCCAAAAAAAAAAAGTGCTAAAACAAAAGAAGGAACACACAGAAGACACAACAGGTGGTGATGGCGAGTGGAACGCGTTTGCAGCACTGCCCGCTCCTCCTTTCGATTCGTTCTCCGTCTGTTTTCCATTAGAGGCACGAAGAGAAACAACAATAACTATCGAGTGCCATCCTCATATCACTTCCACATTGAAAGGCATACGCATGACAGCGTATCACTACCTACACATACTCTAGTAAGCAGTGGGACGTGCGGCGTATCAACTCGTGTGCACGCGTCTGAACCCTGCGTTGATGGCACCAACCTTTTAAAACATATATATAAATGTATTTAATAGAAGGTCAAGAAGAATTAAGGAGTCTATAAAGCAATCAGCGCCTTTTCTGGGGGTAAAATGAAGCAGAGGGCCGCGCACACCCACCTACACCCACACTAGGAGGGAGAGGGAGCGGCGGCAATACAACAAGAGGGTGCACGAGCCCCCCACCAGCAAAGGAAAGCGTAGAGAACAGCAGCACATAAAGAAAGCCACAAATAACTCGGGCGGGGAAGCACAGGTGAGCACTGCCTTCTATCTTTCCTTCGAAGCATCCACCATCGATAAGAAGAAGAAGGAAAAAATGGGGAGTTCACAGAAATAGTCACAGCACCACACAAAAACAACGCCGGTACGCAGATGCGCACTTCAATTCCTGCGGGAAGGAGGGGGGGGTGGACGCAGAGGGGACGCCTGAGAGTGTAAAGGGGGCCTCCTCTCCTCCGCCAAGCGGCTTCTCTCGCTTTTCTACTATACACAGTAGCTGCATGTGTCCCAAAGAAGAGCACATGACAGTGACAGCACAGCAATTACACAACATGACCACACGTAGTACACCACCTTCGTGAAAAAACGGAAATGGAAATAAAAAAATTGACGAAGAGGGGAAGAGCGACAAGCCACACCCCCTGCCGCTGTTGTGAAGCCAAGGGTGGCCACAAGAGCACAACACAGACTACGGTGTGCGCCCAAGAAGAGCGAAGGTTGAGACCACATCCTCGCATAGCGACTGTAAGAGAGGACTCACGGGCTGGGCATCGAAGAGTGCTCGCTAAGCGCCCGCGTCACAGCGTTCGGCACGGAGGAGGGGTCCTCCAGCGGGCTGTCGGGCCACCGCTCATTCGGCGAGTCGAGCTCCTTCGATCGCTGAAATCCGCGAATGGCTTCCTTAACGCCTTCCGGGCCAAGCTGCAGTACACCCTGAGGTATGGTGCCACCAGCAAGGCCCTTCAGAAGCACAATGTTATCGTTCTCTTCGCGCAGCGTGCGGAACATGCGGGAAAGCTTGGCCATCGTCAAAATCTTCTTGCGGATGTGCTCGCCACGCTGCTCCAGCACACTACCCTGCCCGTTGCCTATACCACTATCGCTGCCACCATTAGCCGCAGAGCTACTGATTCCATTCGCGTCACCGCCAGGTATCAGATACTGGTCCTCGTTCACGTCGATGAGATGCAGCACGTTCGTCCAAATGTCCAGCAGCTTCTCCGCTACGAACGGCAGCGACCACGTAAAGGCATTCATAAAGTTTGGCAGATAATAGGGGTGAGGGCTGCTGTTAAACTGCCGGATATTCATCACATTCTTGTTCAGCATCACGATGGCGGCACGATTGTCGTAGGTGTCGCAGTAGTTGGGAGCAGAAAAGATGCAGATGACGGCTGGGAATCCCTTTGCCGTTTTCTTGTAGAGGTGGTAGCCCTCGTCCTGCGCCTCGTGACCGCGGATGACGGTGATGAGGCTGTTCTCCTGCAGGAAGCTGCAGGCCGCGGCGTGGCTATACACGTAGGAGCAGCCACGCGTTGTATTCGGCACAAAGTGTGGAGACGTTGCAGAGTCTTCTTCCTTCTCGTCCAGCGGGTCCGCCCAGAGAAGATCACACATCGGGCCGGAGGACGGCGGCTCGCGGAAGCGGTGGATGGCGTTGATGTCCGCGACCCGCTTCAGCTCCGGCGAAAGCCCGCCGTGCAGGCAAAGGAAGCGGTTGTTTACGATACAGGCCAGCGGAAGGCAGTCGAAGGCGGACATCATCGCGTTGTACACAGCGATAGAGTACTTGTACAACACCTCACGCTTGAAGTTGAAGTAGGCGGTGAGGTGCCGACTCTCATGGTTGCCGCGCAGCGTGATCATGGTCGTCGGATAGCAGATCTTGTAGCACATGAGAAGCAAGATGACCTCCATCCCAAAGCAGCCGCGGTCGACGTAGTCGCCAAGGAAGATGTACTTTTGGTTGCGTGGGTTGCCACCGATGGAAAGCAGGTTCAACAGGTCAAAGAACTGACCATGGACGTCGCCCGAGATCACCACTGGGTCTTCCAGCCGCATCACATTCGGCTCGTCCTTCCAAATCAACGCACACTTCGCGATAATGGTAAGCGCATCCGCCTCACTCAACAGGCCTTCTTTCTTGAAATGCTCCAGAGCCACGTCGGGGCGGGGCATCCCTTTCTCGTCGAACAGCTCAGAGCTCGCGAGCGGCTCCCAGTCCGGCGGGGCCACGGATGGGTCACCGCGCTCCGTCATCAGCATCCGCTTCACCTTACCGGATTGGTTTGAGACGGAGCTCACAGCGATCTCTACCTCTTGCGGTTCATCCGAGTAGCCCGTGGTGGCGGTAAAGGCCATGGCGCTGGCCCTTTCGTCTGCCGTGCGCACAGAGAGCGGCATCGAGACGATCAGCAGCAAAGAAAAGGCAAGAACGAAGGACCGGGAAGGCAAACGGAGAAGGCTTCGTCTGCGTGAACGTTGCCAAAGATGGCCTCCACCAAGCACCTCAATCGTTTCGAGAGGGCGGCGGTGACCAGAGAGCGCAGCGAGGGTGAGGGAAGGCGGAGCACGGAGAAAGAAAAACAGATAACGAGCAGGAAAACAGATGAGGAAAACAGTTGTGAAGATGTAACAAGTTGGCGTGCCAGACGGAAACCGTGAGAGTGGTGATGGTGGCGTTAGGCACGGAGGGGGAGATTGCCGAGAGAACACTCAAGATCACTGGTTCAAACTTCTGTAAAACGTAGAGAGCAAAACCGAAAAAGGAAAGCTATCAAACAGAAAGTTGGAAGTTCGTGGCGTAGCAGCAGACGAAGAAAAGACGGCCCAAGCACAAAGAAATACGCGAGGAGCCTGTTAAGAAAAAGAAAGGGCCTCGTAAGGAAAAGAATTATGGATGTAAAACAAGAAGGCGGAGCTGTGAAGCAGAATACAAACCGGAGAAATGCTTGATTTAGTCACCGAAGTATCGTAGATGCTGTGTCGCGCAAGCGCCACGCACTCCTGGAGAACTCCGGCTTTCGCGAAGCGTCAAACACGTGAATTCCTGTGTATGACAGCAAAAGTGAAATGAATATATCTTTTGCTTAAAGGGAAAAAGAGAAGACAAGACAAAAAAAAAAACGATTCGGCGAAGACAGCGAGAACAGGTTGACGGCGACCACGCAAACAGAGGTGGGAAGGCAGCAAACTGCTCAGGTATCCCGTCTCGAGTGTGTATGTGTATGTATGACGTACCACTGCGTCAACCGCAGTACAGGAACTAAAGAAATACACGAAGCACACACACACACGGACAGACAGACACAGGCACACGTACTAGTGAGAATGTTTTTGTGCCGTTGAAGCGACAACAAGTGACTGGCATGAATACAGAAAAGTGTATGAAGGAAGTGAAAGAGAAAGGCGGATGATAGAGATCGGGAGACTGAAATGATTGTGAAATAAAGCATACTCGCAGAGAGGGGTCTGGCACTGTGCGTGGGGCCTCTTAAAGCGACGTTGAAAGACATAAAAAAAGGCACCATCGCCCACACACGTGTCCCTGTGCAGACCCAGGAAAGCCATCTGAGCTGCACAGCAGGCGTAATCGCAACTGCTCCCGCGCGGGCGTGCAGCAGTTGGAGCTCCACGTTCGTATTGTCGCGCCTGCATCCCAATGCACGGCGCCCCGTCTTCCTTTCCTTTTCTCTTTTCTTTCAGTACAACTCCGGATCGAAGTAGCCCAATATTTAAAATAAAAGGCGAAATATGCCAGACAAAGTGTGCCCTTCCTTCAAGAGCACAGAACTGGCCACACGCGAGGCAGGCGTCTCTCCATTCATACCACTTCAGCTCCGCTGATGCGCTTTCCTAGTCGCTGTCATCGTAATCGTCGTCATCATCTCCGGAAAACGAGGACTCCGAGCTGATATCTTCGTCGTCCGACTCTGACAACGAGGCGTCAGAGTCGGAGTCATCGCTGTCACTGTCGCCGCGTCGTCGCTTGCGATGAGTCGGCGGGGCCTTCGCTTTCGACGTCTTTGGTGGCGCCTTCTTCGCTGCCACCGCCTTCGGTGTGGGTTTCTGTATCGCCGTTTTCGGCTTCGCCTTCGTCTGCTTCGACTTCTTGCCTGCCGCAGGAGCAGCAGCCCGCTCCTCGGGCGACTTCGCCAAGCACTCCAGCACATGGCTGCGATGTTTGCTCTTCACACGCGCATGGCACAGGGGGCATTCCTCGTCCATGACGCACGTCCCAACGAGCAGTTGCGTCTTCTCCGACTCCGCGCTGTCGTCGTCGACGTTGCCGCGGGTTCCGTGCCGTGCGCGTGCCCGAGCCTCGCGCTCCGCCGCCTTTTCCCGGTCCTTCCTCTCCTTCCACTCCTCCAGTGCGATCTGGTCAATCAAGTGTTGGTTCACCGGGTAGTACGGGAAACCGAACTGCTTCTTGCAGCGCTTGCAGCTCTGCACCGCGTCGTACATCGACACATCATAGTCAAAAGCGGCGCTGCAGTGCGGGCAGTTGTGCAGCGCGGTGGCACAGCCGAACTCGAAGAGGCAGAGCTGGCAGTGCACCCTCTTGCCCCAGTGGCCCATGAAGAGGGAGTACTGCGGGCGTGAGTCGGGCTCCCACAGCGAGCGGCACTTGGGGCATCCAACAGTGGTCTGCTGGTACAGACCACCCACACGCGGCTGGCCGATCGGGGTGCGACTGGTGGAGACCTCCGGCTCCGCGTCGGCTGCTGCCCACTCTTCCCAGGCGTCTTCCTCCGCGGCGGATGCCTCTTCCCCCTCCGACTCCACTTCAGACTCTGAGGCCTCCTCCTCATCACTTTCAGGAGCGGCCTTCTGCCTCTTCCCCTTCTTTGGCTGCTTCTTTGGCGGCTTCTCCGCCTTCCTCGCAGTTTTCTGCTTTGGTGCCGTAGCACCGGCAGCAGGAGCAGCGGCAGCCGATGACAACTTTGTCTTCAACGTTGCTTTTACTTTTGCCGCGGCAGTTGCTGTGCCCGCCCTCGCCTTCTTCAACGCAGCCGTAGCCGCCTTCTTGCGCGACTTGGGATCAGCGAAGCACTCGAACGCACGGACAAGACACTGGAATGCATCTGTGGCTCTGTCAAAGCTGTCTTGCAGGCGATCCGGGTGGATGGCACCGGCAATTCGCATGTAGTTGCGCCGCGCATCCGCCACGGTGGTGTCTGCCGTGACAGGGGGAAGGCCCTCAGCGAGGGACAGCGTCACAAAGGGCTCGCTCTCTGCCACGAGCACACTCTTGGCGAGTTGAACAGCGTCGGTCATGGGTGTTGAGGTGGAAGAGCAAAACTGATTAAAACAACACAAAATGGGAGGAAGCTAGAGGGGAAAGCGTGAAGAGCGTTCTTCTGCGCAATGCCAACGCAGATATAAAAAAACACGGGGAAAAGCAGGGAGGGGGAGGGCGTTTCGGTGAACAGGGTATGAGGATGTGTTGGCGGTGCAGCCGGATGTGCGCTGTTGCTGATATGGGCAAGGCTTAATGATATGAACAGCGCCTTGAGTGAGGCACTTAACAGGGAGGATGAATTCCGTGTCAGCAGAAGTAAGAGGCAATATATCTGTGAACGAGTGTGTCTATAGATGTATGTTGGCCTTCGTGCTTCTTCTTCAAACACCCGTGCACTGTACGCTGTGTGCACGACGATATCCCTCTCGGTATGCAAGTTTCCTAAAGGGAAAGAATGGCTGGTGGCAGCAGTAAGCTGTCGAGTCTCATGTGAGTAGCGCCCAACAGCAAGCGATAGCCCCTGCGTCGCTATCGCACGGATCCAGTTGAACCTGCTGATGTGCGATACGTGTGCTGCACTTCGCGCCACGTGACGTAAAAAGGTAATGAAGAGGGAAGCAGAGTAACAAAACACAGTTCGCATAGACACAAGACAATAAAACGAAGAAGCTCAAGCTATCCACCCGCCACACACCTCATAGGTACCGGGAAAAGGCACAGGGAAGCGTGCACCGTGGTGAATCCAAGTTGAAGCGCCAGCAGCAGCTTCCAGCCAACGCGGACCCACTTTGTTGCCCCTCTTCGCCTTAGTTGTTACGGAGAGCAGATGGCTCGAGTGAACGTCGGGAGAATTCAATCAGATAGGCGGTGTCGCTAGCATAGACGAGTACTCTGGAAAGCAGCAATGAAAGAAGAGCGGAGACTTAAGGCAAACAAATGAGAAAAGTGGGGGTTGTACACTGGACATGCGGGAAACGACGGGCAAAGTTCACTGCAGCGTGCAGAGGAATCACAAGCAGGGAGACTCGAAGATGGCACCACCTAACTAACAGCAGCTCTTTCACTTCAACACGCAAATGCTCTACCATAGGTGAAGGTTGGTCCGCGGCAGATAAGTGTGATACCAGCGCTGCGGCGTGGCCAAGGAGAAGATGTCCGTATCCTCTTCTTGCATCTCAGAAGGCTCCAGCGTGACCCACTGATCCCGCGTTTCCTTCTCCGCCTCCAAAAGGCCAGAAAGCCGCGCCTCCCTTATCTGTGCCACGCCGGCTGCGCGGGACTCAATAAACGGGCTCGCTTTGATATCCGCGTGACACGGTCGCTGAGGCGGGCTGAAGGAAAGCATAGCGCGCACCAGAGCCTGCGCCGCCGAAGACGTGCCGTCCCACAGCGGTCCAGAGCAGGAAACACCCTTCTCCATCTCCTCGTACTGCAGGTCGAACCTTACCTTATTCTGAAAGGGGCGATGGGCGGTGAGGAGGATGTACGCAACAACACCGAGGCTGAAGATATCGCCTTTGTGCATCGTGAGGCCAGTCTCCCGGATATCCAGGTGGCCCGCCGCGATAGCGCCAATGCTCTCGGGTGGGGCGTAGTTGCGGGTGCCACCCACCACAAACCACTGGCCTTCTTCCTGCACGATGTACTCCGCCAACCCAAAGTCGATTATCATCGGCGTGGCATAGTCCGCACTGAGCACGATGTTATCCAACTTAATGTCACGGTGAACTATGTGCTTTTCATGGTAGAGGTAATCGAGACCCGCCGCAACACCCTCAATGATGTTGGCGGTGAAGGCTGCGAGTGGCAGCCGATGCTGGCGGACGTACTCATAGCCCTGCCGCACCGTGCCGCCCTCTCCAGCCTCCATCACAATGACCAAATGCTCCCGCGTCTGAAACGCTTCCAGCAAGCGGGCAACGTTGCGATGCTCCACTGACGCGAGGATGCGCAGCTCCGTTATAGCCTTGCACCACCGTGTATAGGTCAGATTAGAAGACTTCAATACGCACTTGAGAATGACACGTCGGCGGTCCTTCGCTAGTCGATCTTCGCACTTGTAGACGGTGCCGAAGGAGCCGCGGCCGACCTGGGCGCCGGTGTAGTAAGAAGGAAAGCGCTCTTGAATGGATTCGAGAAAGGGATATCCGCAGACCGGATATTCCGCCATCATGGTGTGGCAGCTCTGCAGCAGGGCGGTGATGCTGCGTGGCGTCAAGAAGGACACAATGCACTCGAAGGGCGTGCAGTCCATCGCTTGCTTCTGCGCATTCCAGAAATGCTTGAAGATGATGGGCAGACGGCAGCTGCTGCAGCGACGGAGCAACTTGCCGGAACGCACGATCTGACGCGGCGCACAGGCATCGCAGAACACACGGCCACACCACTGACAGTGGTGCTTTGCGCAGAAGAGGCGATTAAAGCGACGACGGCAGCGCCGCCCACTGCAAGCGTCTACGCTGTGCTTGTCCTGCCACACCGCACCCGGTACCTCGAGGAGAGCACAGGAACTGCCACCCCGTTGCATCCTCTTTGCATAGAACACTCCGGAAGCGAAATAAACAGCGAATGGGCGTCACAGTTGTTTAAACCCCTACTTGTGGTTTCCGTGGATGTCGCACTGCGGCACGAAGGGTCCAGGCCCATGAATCTGAAGAGGTGTGTAGAGGGGGACACACTAATCTCCCCGTGTCACAGATTACAGCGTGGATGACAAGCCCCCCCAAAAAAAAAAAACCTACACCCAGGCGTCAATGACGATTCTCAAGGCAAGAACGCAGAAAGCGCGGAGAGAGATAGAGCAGCAAGTGTGCACGAGAAGCGAACACAGAGAAACGCGCAACGGCCTTCGCGGAGTACATCGAGTTTGGCGTAACCCTCAACCGCAGCCACCCCCACCCCCACCCCGAGCATCAAGTTGCCGTTACGGATGTGATTCAAAAGAAGACAGCCAACACAGCATGCTTTGCCACAGCAGCACAACAACAAATCTCTAGCGTAGGAAGGCCATCCGCAGGATGGCAATTCTAATGGAGCGAAGCAACTGCGTTTGGGTCAACGGTTCCATCGTCTCTCTGCCCTACACAAGCAAGAAGCATGGGGGATGCAGAGCACATCTGTTTAGAGAGGCAATGTGTGAAAAGCAGAGCTCAAGGCAGACGAAAGCTGCGTTAGCAATGCGGCGGAAATGTGAGCCTCAACTGAAACACAACCAAACAGGTGAAGAAGAAGGCGCTGCACTTCTTAGTGAATTACACGCAACGGTGACCCTCGGGAGCAGCACCACCCCCAATGGCAACGGCAAGAAGAAAAAGACGCGCACGACCAGCACCTAGGGCGCCTCACAGCCTACCAATCGCCTGGTACCACAGGCGCCTCAACCCAGTGGCCTCTTCGACGTCGTTCTCCAAGCCGGCAATCGCCTCGTCCCCCTGCAAGTAACGGCGCACCTCGGGATCGTCGCGCGCGGCACACCGCTTTAGCACGGCCATGTCGTGCTGACAGTGGCTGACCTCAAACATATTGATCATCATACACTGGTGCAGCTTCTCTGCCTCGTGGCCACACGATTTTGGAAGCTCGAACTTCGTGTACGAGTACTTCGTCTGCTGCGTGCGCTCCGTCCACTCCTTGACACAGCCGTAGAACTTCTCCCGCTGCGGCTCGCACGCACCTTTGGGTCGGTCAGGGCCGTAATCGTACTCCTTCAAGCACTCTCGCCACAGCTTCGAGGCTACGGCACACGGAGCCGACTCACTAGCGGTGGGCATGTTGAAGGGAGGAGAGAAATTTGATGATGAAGTGATGCCTGTGAAGTGAAGAAGGAGAGCAACACTTTCAGCACCGATGCCAACGCGTACTGCAGCAACAATAAGACTTCGTCTTCCCCACCAATTAGTATTGACTCTTTCTTTTGTTTTCGCAGGGGTGATGGTGAAGCAGAAGCAGACGCATTGATGATTGACAGCGTCATTGTTGCGCAAGTCCGAAAGGGGGAGAGAAGAAAGAAAAGAAGATCAAGAGAGGCGCGCCGTGACTTGAGTGTCCTCCTTGCACCCTTGCTGTCAGAGCACATGCCTTCCCGTTGCAGAACGCTCTCTTTGAGCAATCTCTTCCAGCGTTGAGGCACCACCGCAAGCACGTCTCACATACTGGTGGAGCAACGGCTCTCCGCAAAACAAAAAACAAGCCTCCAATACTCCGCAGCTCCAGTGTCTCTCCCACCCCGCCCAGCTCACGACGGCTCTATGCGAGAGCCGCAGCCTCACCTCATACTCCTTTTACTTTGTCGTGGTATTCCAGGCAGCTGTAGGGGCTCGCATACGGAGCAGCCCGCATGCAAAGAGGCTGCACTACAACCTATTTTGTGATGTCCCAGCTTCCACCTACCCCAGACGTCAGCATTGGTGGTAGGCAGCAATGCAAGAGATAAAGCAAGGAAAATGATCAACTTTGGAAAGCCCGCATGGGGTAGTCGGAGAGTTGATCGACAATGATGAAGAGCGAGCAAAACGCAGCGGCCCACCGATCGTGATCAGCGGTGTCACGTGCTCGCAGCAGGAGCTTATACTCCTTGCGACTATCGTGATAGATGACGCAGAGATCGCGGCCAGGGCGGCTGGCCTTCTTGTGCGTTTTGGTAGTCGGGCAGGTGACGATGCGGGTGTCGGTGGGGTCGAGTCGAATGAACCCAATTGGCTTCCGGCACTGGTCGTCTTCGTAGTAGCCGAGGCAGACGCTGTCGTTGCACAAGGCCAGAATGAAGAAGCGGCGTTTCCAGTTGACGATCAGGCTGAGGTGGTGGCGGCCAATGGCACACTTTTCAAGCCAGCCACGGCAGCTGCAGTCCAGGGCAGAAGACAGCGGGGGCATAGAAGACAAATCGATGCCCAAGCCGCTGTCGCCAACCATCACGGCGTTGTCCGCCTCCGTCTCCTTCACATAGACGTCATCAACCGTGATGGAGACAGCTGCCTCCTCGTCGTCGCCCTCCTCCTCCACCGCGGTACCACTGCCTTCGGATGGCGGGTAGCTGATGCTGGAGTGCGTCTCACGTGCGAGCAAACCATTGATCAAGTCGCCCGAGGGCTGACTCGGCGCCGCGGCGGCGGCAGACAGCCGACACGTCATAGAGGAACCTTCGTTGGGGACAACGAGAGGGATAGACAGATCATCAGCGGCGATGGTGAGCAGCGTATCGCCGTTCATATCCGGGTGTTGTGGCATCGATGGGGGAAAGCCACGCCCACCAGACATCAACGCAAGCGCCGTGTTGGAAGGGGTGGGCCGCTGCCGCAAGAGAGCGGTGTAACTCGGCGGGGTGGCTTCGGGCATGCGTAGACCGCGTGTGGCCTCGATGACAGCATTGTGCACCACCACCTCGTCCTCTGGCACCACCTGCCCGTTTTGAAAATAGCCTGATGTGACCTTTGCCTCCGTCGGCTCTGCATGGGTGTCGTTGTCCTGCCCCCCTTCCGGCTCGTACAAGTAGCCACGGCCGCAGGGCTGGCCACGCAGGAACTGACCGTAGTAGGCCTTGCCCTTGGGGTGGTAATACAGCAGGCACCCCACGCCGTTTAACTCGCCCGCCGCGAAGTCACCCTTGTAGAAGTCACCGTTCGCAAAGGTCATACACCCTGACCCGTGCGGCACGTCGTCCTGCCACTCCCCATCGTAGCCGCGCTGCGAGCCCGGAAAGCGCAGCGAGCCCTTCACCATCCTTCCCTGTGCAAGCAGCCCGCGGTAGATGCGGGGGCCATTCGCGTAGACGATGGTGCCGAATCCGGTCACGGTGCCGCGCACAAACCGCCCATCGTAAACGTCTCCGTTCGGCTGCGTAACTCGGCCTTTGCCGTCACGCAAGCCGTGAAGAAAATCGCCCTTGTAGACACGCCCATCCGCAAAGGTGAAGGTGTTGTCGCTACCGTGCGGCTGACCACAATCGAAAAGGCCTTCATAGATGTCGCCGTTGGCCCACCGCATCACCCCTCGGCCGTGGGGGACGCCGTCCCTCCACTCGCCTTCGTAAAATACTATAGTGGCCGGGTCGAGGCCTTCTCCAGTGAAGCCAACCAGAGAGGCTGAGGTGGCCGCGCCGCTGGTGCCCATCGTCACCTTTCGTGGATCAAACAGCGACTCAGACTCGCCGCTACTGCGTCGCATGTCTGCGCATTGGTCGACACTGAAGCAGCCTTTGCCGTTCAGCTCGTTTCGGTGAAAGGCCCCTCTGTAGGAGCCGCACTCGCCGACAAGACAGCCGTCGCCGCACAACTTGTGATGGGCGACGGCGCCGACGTAGGTGACGTCGGGACTGAGCGCCTGGGGGGTGGCGTAGATGCCATCGTCCAGAGCTATCTCTGCCTCCGGGTCCACGAGGTGGGTGACGGAGAGCAAGGGGGACCTCGCCTCGTTCACCAGCGCGTTCGGCTCCCCATGCATGCCTTTTACGAAGCGAAAATTTTCAAACAACAGTTGCAACAAGAAAAAGACATGAAATGCCGCCTTACATGCTCGGCTCTCTTCTTTCCGTGGGAGCCCCCCCCCCCCCC
>LJSK01000037.1:75980-123110 GCA_001299535.1 Leptomonas seymouri
GGGGGGGGGGGGGTAAGTGAGGAACAAAAGAAAGCCTCCGCTTACCGACAACTGTGCAGCCACACCCACGCAAAAGCAAACCGTGAACCGTCATACTGCGCAGCTCAGCAGCATCCACGTCTTGCTACGGTCGTTCACCTCCGTTCAGAGCAAAGCGGAAGCGCCTATCGAGAAGAGCATCGCAAGTCTCCGCAGGCCTGGACGCGACATGATTAACCGCGACAGCGTCCACCCTTCAAAAGAAAGAATGGAGAAAGAAAGAAAAAAAAGAGAAGCACCAAAGCGGTATTTCACCCATTCGCTGCCCACGATGCAAATGTGAGCCCGCACGTACACGTACAAGAGGGGGGGAGGGTAACATCTAACACAAACTCTAAGGTCAGAAAGACGCGCAGCGAAGCGAGAAGGAAGAGGCTACTGCTGGTGCTCAGTGACGGTGCGGAAGAGGGAGACGACGGCAGTTTGAGGCAGCTCGCTAATAAGCTCCCACGCCTGTGGATCGTTGCGCATCATGGCGTTGAAGTTACTCGCTACGTAGTTCATGGCGCGCTCGTGGAGCTCTGGGATCTGATGCTTCACCGCGTAGATCAAAAGCCGCAGCGCGTTGGTGTTGCTAATAGCCTCCTCTGCCTCACGCTTGAGATGACCGTCCATGACAAGCACGTGCTGCATCTTGAAAATAATCGCGATGTCCTCCCCAGAAAAGTCGCGTGCCGTGTCGAAGTGCCGGCGGTACATCCCCGCCAGCAGCTTCTGCCAACTGCGCAGCGTAAAGTCGAATTCCGCTGTGGTGAAGCTCGGCAGCGGAGCCGGGCTGCGCGAGTTCAGCGCCTGTGAAAATAGCACGCCGCGGCACGCGAGGATGTAGCGGTGGGCGCGCACGGTGTACTGCTGAGGGCTCACAACCCAATCATAATCGCTGTACTGCCCGGACTCTGCCAGCCACGCTAGCTGCTTGCCCAAGGTGTTCTTCAGGAGTGGTATTGGCGCATTGGGCACCGTCTCCTTGCGATACAGGATGAGCGAGAGACGGCGGAATAAGTGTCCAGGGATTTCCTCAAACTGGCGGTCTTGGATCAGCACGTCGTAGTTGTCGAGCAGCACGTGCAGGTAAAGAGAGGTAAGAACCTCGTCCGCGGCGTTGTAGCGCGTCAGCACAATTGGCAGAATGTTGTCGGGCGTGAGCAGCGGTCGCACATAGCGGATGCAGACAGCACTGAGATCGTAAAACTCGCAGGCAGCCGCCAGCAGGTAGAGGTCTAGGAGCGACTCCGGTGGTAGCACGCCCGATTCCGGGTACTCCTCCGTGTACACGTAGCGCAAGAAGGTGGTGAAAACGTCCAGCGGTACCGCAATCGCAACGATGCAGCCCACCTGCAGGGGCAGCATCTGCTCCGGCAGCAGCGGCTGCATCCGCGCACCGATCACGCACCGATGCGCCTTCACACGGACGCCCTGCACATCGAAGCTCATGTCGCACAAGCTCTCCAAGTGCTCGAACGGGTAAGTGAGGGAGGCGCGAATGTAATTGCTCTTTGCATTGCTCGTTGATGCCACGCTACCCTGTCGGCCAGTGAAGCAGCCCACGTTCGACGAATTGTCCATGGCCACCAACTGAGCGTTCTCACCGTTATTGGGGTCGTTGTAGAAGCCCCTTCGCGGCCCCACCGCTACACTGCCACCACGGCGCTGCTGATCCGGCTGCTCCATGCTCGTGTCCATCGGCACGAGTGCACCGGGACTGCTGCGGCCTGGGGGGTAGGCCATGCGGTCCATTCCCATGCCACCACCCCCACCACCGTTGCCGATCAAATTCGTATTACTCCCACGGCCCATCATCATGTTCTGCCGCACACTGGAGCCGCGGCTCGGCGGCGGCCGCCCATCAGCAGTTATACTTCGCGTAGGGGTAATGGATCGAGTGGCACTCCGCACCGGCGGCGTCCGCTCGTTCTCGCGGCCGTTGTTCACCTGCATCGTCACCTCGAAGTCTACACACCGCGTTCCAGTCTCCTGCACCGTGTAGACAAACCCGCTCTCCGGCTGCAGCAGCTGGTTCATCGTGATGAACTGGTGCAGACCCCAAGCACTGCCAGCCTTTTTAAATGTGCAGTTGAAGGTTTTACTGCGCGACTGCAGGGGGTCGCGGATGCACACAACGGTGAGCTTGAAGTGAACCGCAATGGCACCCGGTGTGCAGCTCTGCAGATGGAGGGCAAGGAAACGCTGGCCGTCCGCCGCGCGCTCCTGAATATGGAAGCGCCAAAGCCATCCGCCCACGTCGAACTCCGCACTATAACGTGAGCCTTCGTACTGAAGCTCACGGATGACGCTGACCGGCACCCGGTAGCGATAGCAGGCACTGCTGTCGGAGAAGATCTCAACTGCCTCTACCGACTCCATTGTACTCTAAGAAGCGCTTCGTGTACCCCCTAATGATTGGAACTGGAAAGTGAGCCTCGCAAAGAAAACTTTAGATCGTCTTTGCAAGCGGCTAGTGGAGTAGACGAGCGCTCTAGGGGCAAACCCCTGTAGCAAACCGGTTATGAGTGTAAGTTGCAAAAAAAAAGACAAGCTGTAAAGGAGCTCGTTGTGCTTGTGTGTGTATGTGTGTGTGTGTGTGTGTGTGTGTGGCTTCGTGCAAGCAAGGTGGCAAAGTTCTGCTGCGTGCTGATGATGCGTTTTGTGTTTGGCAATCCAGCCCTTACTGTGTGAAGAATCAAATAGAAAGACGCAATGTTATTGGAACGAGGGTACCAGCTTTCGCGAGAGAGAGGAGAGGCAAGTCGACGACGCTAAAAGTAAATGCAAAAGCACGGATTTACCTCCCATACGCATAGACGCTCTGCACGGCACACGAATCCGCAGTTACAAAGCAAAAGGGCAAGTGATGACCACCTGCGCGCACCGCCATGCTGCTCTAAAAACGGCACAGCCGGCAGCACGGCTGTTGCAGAGACAGCTAAGATGCCTTGATTTCCTGAAAGGGCAAAAGGAGGGGGGAGGCGCGTCAGTTCATACTGGGTACCCCATGCCATGGCAAGCGCTGCATTCAACATTATAATTTTTAAAGAGAGAATGAATCATCTTGAAGCAAACTATGGTAATGTGCGAAGAAGGCCTCCAGACTCTGGCAACGATAGAGGGCGGAGGAGAGTCCTGCCCAGCACCAATGGGCGTGCAGCCAACGCCGCTTCCAACCTCTAATGGCAATAACAGTAAGAATAGCGACAACTATAAAGGGTTCAACACCACCGTTTTTAAAACAAAAGAAAGTACACGGCGCCACCAAGAAATGATTACACCGAGTGCGTCACGGCGCTAACTCCTCTCCCATGTGCATTCCTCCCCCACCCTACAATCAGCATCACGGCGAACACACAAGCTCTAAAAATATATATAAGGGAGTGCGTGCTTTGCACCTCCGTCCCTCACGATGCCGTTGGGTCATCTGGAAACAGAACGTCCGCGTGCTCCTCGATCATCGTCTTCGTCGACTCCAGCCTCTCCAGCAGCTTCATGTAGGTTCCCTTCTGCGACTTCACATCAATCCACTCCTGCAGCTCGTCGATGCGGTTTTTGTACTCGCTGCGGCCGCCGTAGGCATCGTAGTGCGGGAAGGTCAGCACCGTCACTGTCAGCGATGACTGCAGCTCTGTTTTAATAGCGTCGTAGTGCGGCCGCACGCACTCCTCACGCACTGTAAAGTCAGCCAAGTGCGTGCAGACAATACCGTGTGCAGCGTGCTCCCTGAGCAGGCGGTCGCACATCACCGCCAGCTTCTTCGCGTCCTGCACCTCAGAGTGCCGCTTCAGCACCGACTGGACCTGCAGAAGAAGCTCGTGCAGCGGCGGGGAGGCTGCCTGCGTCCACTGCGCACACTGCTGCTCCAACAAACTGGCGCTGTGCGCCTCCATCGCTGCGTTCTGCAACTTGTCGTACGTTTCCAGGGTAAGCATCACCCACTCCTTGTTCACTTCCTGCAGCGCCTCCTGCACCCGCACATTGCTCATCAACGCCTCGCTCTGTTCCATCAGCACGAGGAAGTTGCTGTCCATAACAGGCACGTTTGTGTAAAACGAGTTGCTGAACTCCACAAGGTCGTCCAGCGCCGTCAGCTCCGACAGCGTCTCGCGCTGCTTCCGGCACCAGTCCTTCAACTGCTGCTGACTGTCCATGAAGTCCTCGATGGAGTCGTCGCTAGACGCGCTGCGGCGGTAACGCTCGCGGCCGACCAGTGTGCGGGCCTGTAGCTGCAATCGGCACACCTCATCCAGCACATCATAGAGGTCCTTCGTTGGCGGCAGTCCGCAAGTCGGGCCCGCCGCCCGCTCTACCCGCTTCAGCTCTCGCACGGAGTTGTCCGCAGCAGCGAAAAAAGTTGTCCAGGTGTCGAGCCAGCGGGAGACGGTGCTCAGCTCTGCCAACTTAAAGTCTTCGGCGGAGTACGAGAGCAAAAAGGAAAGAATCTCCTTGCGCACACCGAACTCCTTCAACAAGCTCGTCCACTTCTCGCGATACGCGGCCTTGTCCATCGGCGGCGATCCTCCGTTTTGCGTCGACTGCTGGCCCTTCATACCTGCAATCTCGCGGCGGAGCTGCTCCAACTCAGCTTCTGCCGCTGCGGCGCGCTGCGTAGCCTCATCTCGAATACGGATTTGATTGTCCAAAAACTTCAGCTCTTCATTGACGAGCCCCTCGTAGGTGTCGTACGTCGACTCCTGTTGCGCCACGTGCTGGAGTCGTTGAATCGCTGCGTACGACATGGTGAGTTGAAAATAGAGGGAAGCTTCACGGCGAAAACGTTGTCAGCAGCCGATAATGTCTCCTTTAAAAAGGAGAAATCAGAAATGGGGGGGAGGCGGTACCAAAGAAAACAGAGTAACGCACAAAGAAGAATTCGCTCGCTTTCTACGTGCGTGTGCGTGTGTGTTGAAAGGCAGACGGCATGAGAGGAAAGCGCAGAGACTGGTTCAAAGCTGCAAGCAGAAGGAAGGCACATAATGACAACGAAAATATCATACGCGACTCTGCAGAGGCGTGGCGCAAAGTTGAGAGAAACCTTCGAAAGACTGGCAATGTAAAACCAGTTGCATCATCGCAGCAGTGCTTTAGCAGCGGCACTACGCAAGCCAGGAAGTGCTTCTCACTGAAGGGTGCTGCAGAATCTATAACAAGCAGTGAAGCCCACCACAGTGTCATTTCATGATATCCATCTTCATTTGCTGTGAGCACCACTGGTTGCGCTTCGAATTTATCTTGCTCATCGTCTGAGCTGCATGTTTGGTCTACGTTAATGAGCTGCGTGTGCGCACTCCGCACCCTTCACGGCTAGGAGAACGAAGCGAGGAATTGCAGTGGTCTGCAAGCCATACCAACTTCGAGGCCATCAGCTCCCTTATTAGCATTACTCCAAAGAACAGAAACTCAGCCTTCGCTGAACGGCTGAGAACAAGAAGACTCAGAGGTAGGGGGGGGGGGCACAACACAGGAATATGGTCCACCCTATCCCCTGGCTGTGTTACGGCGTTGCATGACTTGTGCCCCCCTGGCCCCACAAATCAGCTGCTGTGTTGAAACAGCAGCACTTAAAAAAAAGAGAGGAGAATACGCTTTGCGCTCTCTTTAGAGGGTTTCAGCCGAGTTCTCCACAAACACGTCATACCAGCTGCTAAACTTGCTGCTTTCTTCGAAGATGTACTGCAGCGACTGTTTCATGGATGACTGAAGCTTGTCAGGGGAGTACGTAAGGAACAAGATCACGAGACTCCACAGGCCGCCCATGTACACGCGGTATGCGTACGAAGGAACCGCAAGGTTCAGCTTGGCAGTGATGAGGTGGTAGAGAGCGCAGACGATGCGAGCTAAGATGTACATCATCATTTGAAGATGCACGCCGTTGTTCGCGTCACCCCAAAAGCACGCACCGATCAGAAAACCGGCCAGCGCGTTGTGCCAGACGCGCGTTGTGCCCTGTGCGTACCGCAGGACACCCCGCACCACGGCGAACAGCGCCGCACTGTAGCCCAGGCCCAGCGCGTGGGTCTTCGTCACCTTGAAGATCTTCGCTGGCATCGAACTGTACGAGGATTTGCTCCACACGAGGTTCAGCACGAGAGCATGCGGGGCCCGCACGCGGGTGCCGTACACCACGCCATTGCGAAACCCTTTCAGCGCATGAAAGAAGACGTCAAAGTCGCCCGATGCGATCGCCTTGTTAATGCGATTGAGAACCGCGCCGTGGGGACCGGAGACGATGGGGACGTTGAGCCGCTTGGGGCTGGTGGCGATGGGGGCCACGGCGGCAGCGCTGCTGGGGGTAGACATGGCAACGAGAAGAGGATGTCAGACCTATGAATGTGAAATCAGCACCACGAACGAGCACGTGAAGCAATCTTATATTATCTCTCCTTTCTGTGATGTCCTTGAAGCAGCAAGAAAGATTTCCTGTGGCGCACTCTGTGTGTGTGCGTGTGTGTGTGTGTGTGTGTGTGAGCCCTTGTGAGAAGCAGTTCGCCCTACAGATACAACGACGGTCGCTCTTCTCTCTTGCAACGGCGATGTTAAAGGGCGTCGGTCGAATGAATGCACACGATTGGAAGGGCGTGAATGGTATGGAGGGGAAAAAAGAGAATTTTGCAGCTGAACATCTAAAGCAGTTATCAGAATGAGTGGCAATGGCAATGGAGAGGCACCGTCGTGTTGGCCCAACTTGTGCGGTGCCTCGCTTTGGTTTTCACGTTTCCGGAGATGCCAACAACCTCGCTTCAGCGCTGCTACCGAGCTCCACATCTCGCTCAACACTTTCGTTTCTGCCGCCGCTTTCATACGCGAGTGCACGCCAACGGTGAAGTTGTCGGAGAAATACAGGGTCGCATTGAATACTGTCAAGGGAGTACAACGCCACAATGAGAATGTCTGCATCGGTTGTCTTAAGACGGGGTCGGCTCCTCAACTAGCCTGGCGATCTGTGGCGCAGCGTCGCCACGAACCCAGAAGCTCGCCTCATGGCAGCGCGGGCACCTTGGAAAGACCTTCCAGCCCTTCGCATCTTCGCCGCCAATCACGAACGTCTTGTAGTTGCAGTGCTCGCACTTGATGTACTTCTTTAGCGCCGGCTTCAGCTCCGTGCGATGATGCTGCTCCACACAGGACGTCGGCGGCTTCGCGTACCAGCACCGGCAGCCGTAGCAGTAGTAGGCTTTGATCTCTTGCTGCGAGACTGCCTCCAGCGCCTCCAGAGCCTTTTCCTTTGTGATCTGCTTGTCCACAAAGGAATGGAGACGCTGTCTATCAGCCTCAAGCCGCAGGTGATCATGTTGGCTGTGAGCAGCATCTGCCACGGCGCCCAGCAGCGTCAATGGAAGCGTCTCATCACTAGCGCGCTTGCCAAACTCTTCAGAAACCCTTCTAGACGAAGATGTGCTGAGAGCAAATCTGCTAGTCCCTTCCCCGCGATGCTGCGGATGCCCCGGCATGTCCTCCGCTGCCTTAGCCGCAGCACGCAGCAGTGCCGCCTGTGCGCCCTTCCCGCTACCCTGGAGCCCGCCTCCGCCGGGGATCACGACGGTGTGACGGTACTCCCTTTGTACCGCCGATGGAATAACAGAGTGGACAAAGTCTTGACCATGGAGAGGAATAAAGGGAGCCGGGGTGCCGTGGTGGATCGGCTGAAACTGTAGGCGAAGGGCTTCGACACGCGTCGCATCGGCCGCTGCCGTCTTGCTGGTGGAAGGTGGAGTGTGACGAGTCGGCGCACTTGGGGAGGCTGAAGACGTCTGCACTGCCTCTGTCCGCGTACGTTTGTTGAAATGCCTGTCGTCAAGGCCGAGGGGTGCATCGCCCGAGCTCAAATCGCGCTCGCGAGCACGCACGGCTGTCGCCAAGCTGTCGCTGCTTGGCCCACCTGACTCAGCCCCATTGAAGCTGCCGCTCACTCCCTTCTGCTCAGCGGATTGAAGCGGGCGCCGCAGCAACTTCTCCTCCTCACTCAAGACAGCCTGCTGCCGGGCAGCTTCCAGCACATCCCGTCCACGCGATGTCACGCCAAGCTTCTGGGCAGAGGGGTAGCGCTCCGCAGGCCGAAGGCCGACTTTCCGCTGCAGCGGAAGCGGTGCCCCGCTCTGCACACCGCCGTAAACGCCGGTGCCTGCGGACTCCAACCTGCGTCGCTGCGCGGCATCCTCCACTGGTAGCCCGGTAGCACCGCGCACAGCGAAAAACGATGGCTGCCGCAGAAGTTGCTGGGAGGCTGCAAGACGGGTGCTCACGGGTCGCTGCACCAGCATCGGTGCCGAGGACGGCACTGCAGCAGTGGGGCGGAGCGCAGCGCTCCGTGGCGCAAGCGTGCTCGCTCGACGCGCTCCTGCTGAGAAGAGCGTCATGTGGCTCGTCAGGGAACCCTGTTTCATAACTGGAGTGGTGGAGGCAATGGAAGAAGAGACGGTTGCAGATCGATGCGCAGAACTATTACTCGAGGGTGTGATGTCCACGGCTCCACGAGCTACCTTTCGCAGACCACCCACGTGGTAGCTACAATGCTGAGACCGCATGGTGTTCACCACGACGTGGCAACGTTCATTCGACTTGTGCGATACCGACATACACGTGCCGAGGTCTACCGCGAAGCCAAGCTGACGCACTGACGCGTGGTCGCAGACGCGAAGAAGCACGTCAAGATCATTTCCAGTGCTACTACCGCTGCTGCTACCCTTTCGAGGGCACATCCCGACGTTGCTGAGGGCCACTACAGAGCCTCGCACTAGCTGGCTGTACAGCAGATCAAAAGCATTGCCGCACAGCAGAAACCCAATCTCAGACTCGGGAGAAGGTGAAATGCTCTCCATGTTCCACAAAGTAAGCACGGCATAACGGGAGGCGCGCGCTTGAACGGTGCTCTGCTTCGGATCCGACTTGCGAGTCACGACGCCTACGCAGGTCTGAGGCACAGCTGCCTGAGCACCACTGCGACAGGTCGCCTGGCGCATCAACGCGAATGACGCGTAGGGAAATTCAGCGAGGCGCACCGAAAGCTGCTCCAACGCAACAGTCGCCCTGCGCACCCGTATGCGGCTGTGCGGCTCCGTGATGACTGCCGAGGCGGGCGGTGGTGGTGCCGCTTTCGATGGTGCCATCATGAAGCCGCCGTCACTGCAGCGGCCGTCCGGTGCCGGCGACGAGCGGATGATCATCACTGCCCCGCTTTTCGCACCGGAGGACGAGGCAGGTGCAGCAGTTAAGGCGGCTAAAGGCAGCGGAGGAGTCATAGAAGGTTGGGGTGTCGCATCCGCTCGTGGGGACTGCGGCGCCAGTGGATGTGCCTCACTTGAGGAGGGAAAACTAGATGCAGAGGGTAGCGGTGCTTCTGCACCGCCACGCGTTGATGCGCTGCCGTAGCCCTCTGTGCTCGGCCGTCTGTCGTCGGCGTCATGGCCGAGAACGGCAGTGTCGCCCACCGCTGCACTTGTAGATATGCCGCCAGTAGAGATTCCAGTGTCAGCTGTAGAGCCGGCGTGATTCTGCTCTGCAAACTCTCCGGCAGGCGTTGGCCCCTCATTGAAGATGTCAAAGAGATCGTCGCTCATGTGGAAGTGGCTGAGTAGACGATTATACCACTTGCGCGAGCAAAGGAAGAAAAAAGAATGCCTCTACACACCTTTTGGGGCTCTATGATCGCATATACTTCTATATGAGAGACGGCGTCGCCCAGGCGACTTCCCAAGCCACCTTCTTTGATAAAACTGAGGGAGAGAGCCGCTCGTGAAGACGTGCATCCGTGACACCTATTGGGAGAGGGGTTGAATGAAGAGAAAGTGGAGGAGAAGAAAACAAAAGGTGTATGAGACGAAGGAACAGAAAGCTTCGCACCCTGCAGTCGCGATGCTACTTGTGTGCTGAGAGCGGCGCCTGTGTACTGCATTGTTTTGCTGATTTCCGCAGCTACTGATGTTGACAGCCGTGTACGAAGTCTACCACAGCACGCTCAACACAACGGTGGCAGGCTAGCTCACACAGCAGATCAGGCATTCGAGTCGTTTCTACTCACCACGAGCGCAGAGCGAAACGACGGCCGCCTGATCAGCTGCATCTTAACTCGCCATCGACGAAAGAACAAAGATGTTCCTGTTTTTCTTTTCTTTAGGTAATGAAGCTGTTGTGACATCCGTACATTTGCCGTATAGCAATCATGAAGGTAAATACATATACATCGGCAAGCTAGCGAAACGGGGAAGCTCGCCCCTTTACGATAACGTTGAAACATTCAAATTGGCTACTCCAAGGAAGATGAAAAGAGGAAGTGAAGGGAACAGCTTCACCGTAGCACAACGAAAGGCACAAAGAGGCGGTTTGCCTACTGCGCAGATCGTCATAAAGTGTTGGAACGTAATTGTTGTAGGTGTACATCAGTAGACCTCCCGCACCACGGAAGGCTGCCCGTTTTTAACAAAGAAAAAAAGCGGTGCGTTTTGGCCACGGTGACTGGGAGAAGAACACAAATAAAAACAAAATAGACGCATATAGAGATTGATAGATAGATATGTACAAGACGCCACCACACCGCACGGCACTGTCGAATCCCACGAGGCACCCCTGCCAGAAGGTGCGGCCGTGGGCAAAAGAGAGCACCGCCCTGCATGCGTGTGCGCTACGGAGCATCTTTCTTTTTTTGGTCTGTGAAACATCAAACGTCGCCCCCCTCTGAAACCAGAAATGGGGAGCAGGAAGAAGAGTGAAGCAGCGGTTCGAAACACGCACGCACCCACTCATACAAATACGCACACACACACACACACACACACATATATATATATATATATATATATATATTTACGCCTCTGCCCTCATGCACACAGAAGGCGCGTTATACTGTCCTGGATAGCTGAGGCAGGCGGTCGGCTTGCGACTTGGCCGGGAGCGCCGGCTCCTGCGCAGTCGCCGTCGTCGGCTTCTTGCGCTTGCCCGCCGTTGATTGTGACGCTGCGGAGGAATCCCTCTTAGCCTTCGCCTTTGATTTGGACTTCGCACTTGTGCTGCGTCGGGATCCGGCGGAAGAAGAGCGCTTCCTTGAATTCTTACGATGTGGCGACGACGATGGGCTGGAGGTAGCATCCGACGTCTTCTTCAGTGAGGTACGCGCTCGTCCAGATGCCCCACCGTGACCTCTACGACTGCCGCGCTTCAGTGTCACTGAAGGAAGAGACGGCCCGCCTACCGGCCGGCGAGACGCCGTCGGAATCTCCGCGACGTCGTCGAATGCGTCGTTGGATATAAACGGGACGCCTTCCTCCACCTGCTGCAGCGCACGAGGTCCGTGGAAAAGTACGATCACGCCCAGCGGCGTGGCGGGGGCGGCGGCCTTCGAGCTACTCTCTTCGCGGCGCGACACCGTCGAGTCGCCCTCAGCCTTTGTATTGAAGAGCAGAATCGGGTTGCGGAAGCTGACACCGTCGTTGTTCTCCGCCACCACCTGCACCGTGTACGCAGTTCCAGGCGCTAAGTTAGTCAGTGTGTAGGTTGGACGGTGAACCGTCGCGAGCAGCATTGGGTAGGGCTGATCTGTCGTGTTGGCCAGGTATACTCGGTAGTGGGGACGGGTGTAGCGGCCGATTGCCGCCTCGGACGGCTTGGGTGGGGGCAGCCACTCCAGCGTCGCCACGTTCTGTGAGAGTGAGGTAAGATGGAGGCCCTGAACCCCCTCTGGTGGGGTGCCGCTGGACACCGTCACCACTTCCGAGTAGTCACTGTATGGGCCTAAGAAGTTTGACGGCAGCGGCGGAGCGCCGTCATCGTCATTTGCAGGTGCTGCAGCCGGTGCGATGTAGCGACGCGCGCACTTCACACGGCAACGCATCCGTGTCAGCAACCCGCTAATACGCACCGCGCAGACAGTGCTGTCTTCGACCGTATCCACAATGTGCCACTCCGCCACAACACCACCTGCAGCGGGAGGGCCAGCTGCAGCTGGCCCTCCTGTGGTGCTGCCAGCTGTACCTCGCCGCGGAGCACCGGGGTTCCAGCCAATGGAGCCGCCGCTGCCTGTCGCGTTAGCTGGCGCAGAGGAAGGCCCTCCGGTGCTGGGGATCGCCGTGGCTGATGGGTCAGTGACCGTAACGTACTGCTCTATGACGTAGCGGTAGTGCGCAGAGGCGGCATCCAGTTCGCCAGAAGCCAATCCAACGCCACTGCTGTTGCTCACCGCCGTCTCTGCCGGACTGGGCAGTGCTTTCGTCGTCGCCGGCGGCAACCACTGCAGGGAGCAGAACTGTGCATTGACGCGGCGCAGCACGACCTTCGAGGGCGGTAGCGGTGGCGTAATGATGCGCTGTTTCACAGTGACACCCCAGCGGCCATAGGGATCCATGGCGCGAAGGCGGACAATATACGCTGTGTCAAGCGTCAGCCCCTCCACAAGCTCGACAATGCCGCCCGAGCTTGTGCGAATGCTGGTACCTTTGACACCTGCTGCGGGAGGGGACGCGTTGTTGTCGAGTAGGTCGTACGTTTTGCGGAGAAGGAACAGAGAAGAGTTGGCCGCTGCAGTGTCGGGCGACTCGCGGCTGACGAGGGCCGCCATATCCATATCCGGAATTGCCGTCTGCGCCTGTGCCCCGGCAGCGTCTCCCGAGTTGCATCGATCGCGAGACGAAGAGGAAGCCGACTGTTTGGTGGTGTTCTTGAGCGAGCGCAGGCTCCCGCGCTTTGCAGCGCTGTCGCCGCCATCTTGAAGGAACGTTGTGGGACTCGTTGGCCCGCTGTACGACTGCCCACCAGTAGCGTTTTTATTGGTCGTTGCGAGGGCCGGAAGGAGGGAGCTCGAGAGGCTCGCCTCCAACGACTTGTGCCGCTGCCGCAAGGCTAAATAGTCGGACTCGCGGTACATGACGAGCTTGTAGCGCGTCACTGTACGCGTGCTGACCAGCAGTGCCGTGGAGGTGTTGCTGCCCGCAGCAGGGAGAGCGATCGAAGACGGAGCCACGGAAGCATTAGAGTCACCCCCTGCAACGTCCCCAGCCTGCCCCTCCGCCACTGGGGCATCAATCTCCCCCGCGCGTGAAGTGCTCTGCCGGCTCCAGCACAACTCTGCCGTGTCCCCGCGCACAATTGCAGTCAACTGCAGCTCTTGCAGCGTGGTGAAGAGCACCGCTTGCGACCACAGGCCCCAGTCGCCTGCGCCACCGTAGCACGGCTGCAAGGCGACGGCGTACTCCGTGCCAGGCTGCAACTGCGTAAGACGGTAGCACGGCGCCTGATACCTGTCCAGCGCGACGCCACAGTCCTCGGGTGTAATTTCCCGTTCCACCGTACCGAACTGGGTGGAGCGGAGAACCAACAAATACTTCGTCGGTATCGCCGGTGCGCCGCTGCTTGCTGTGCCGGCCGCCTCGGCTGCCCGCTGCTGCTCCGCGCCTTCGCCCTGCTCCCACGTCAGTTCTGCGTAGCTCTCACCGACGCTCGACATCGTCGGTGCCAGCAGCCTCAACGTGCGGAATGGGCGCTCGTCGCTCCACAGGCCCCAATCGCCGGTTGCCTCACAGCAAGCACGAATGATGACGACGTACGGCGTGTCCGCGTTGAGCCCGTTGACGCGGTAGTGCGACACATCCTTATGGAACTGCTTGTCCACCACCGCAACCGAGGGCGTTTCCTGCGTGTTGAACACGCAGAGGTGAAAGGCAAGCGAGCCGGGGTTGCCCAACTGCACGGAGGCAACAATTGAAGATACGAGAGAGTTGCGCTTGCCTGTCTGCGGCGTCTCTGGCTGCACTGCCGCTACGGTTGCTGCTTCTTCTGCTGCTATGGCTGCCGAGCTGTCTCCGGGTGCACCAGGCACATCAGAAGATGGTGGCGGGAGAGGAGAAGGGGGCGGCAACGATGGCGTGCATGTCGGCTGCGTCTCAAACCGCGCCACGTACTCCTCCACCGTCTGCTTCGGCCGGCTCCACTCCACATTCACAAAGTGCTCCGTCGGCATCGACAGCTGCACCTTCAGCGGTTTCAGCGTTGCAAAGCACGCCGTGGCACTCCAGAGACTCCACGCCTCGTTCGCGCTGTCGCCCCATCGAACACGAACCGAGTAAAGCGCATCCGCGTCGAGGTGCTTCACCGTGTAGCTGGAGCGCAGTGCCTTGAGGCGCTTCGTCACCTGATAGCTGAAGCCCACACCGGAGACCTCCAGCTGATAGATGCCGTCCGCTTCCTCCTCGTCGCCGAGCACCGCTGTTTCGCCGTCGGGCAGCGTGAGGGGCTTGCGGGGGCGTCGCCACGTGATAGTGGCGCAACCCTCGCCGATACGGCTCAGCTCCACCTGCAGGCACGGTAGCGTGATCACGTACACAGGCCTGCTCCACCGTCCCCACGTCTTCTCAATGCAGCAGCGCACCTCAATCTTATACAGCGTGTTCGGCTTGAGAGTCTTGTTAAAATAGGTTGTCTCCGTCGGAGGCATGAGCTCGTCGAGGTGCAGCGTGCTGCTGCTGCGGGTCGTCTCCACTGCGGAGCCGTCTCGCAGCATCTCGTCGATGCGCAACTGGTATGTCTGGACCGGCTTGACGGGCATCGCGCGGCGCACTGGCAGCGGGACGGCGCAGGGGTCGCGGCCCCACCGCAGCTGAAAGAACTCCTCGCCGACGCGCTCCACCGTGCAGGCCATCCCGCGCAGCGTGACTACATACTCTGCCTCGCTCCACACGCCCGGCGCGGCCTTTGCCTTCTCCATTGTCTCGCGCAGCACGGGATCAATGGTGACCTTCCCGAGGTCGCCGTTTATCGGCAGCTTCTCCGCGCTCTCGCCCGCATCACCCGACGACTGGGCGAAGCCGTCATGGGGCTGGTACCACCGCCGCACCGCGAGGCGGTAGCGGTGGTTCGACAGGAGCTCGCGCATCACACAGTGGCGCTGGTTGGGGTGGAGAAACAAGCTGCGCCCCTCTCGACCCCGCTGCTTCGCCAACTCGCCCTCCTCCTCACCAAGCTGGACGTCGGAATAGTCCAGCACCCGCACCTCGTAGCAGACCGTCTCCTCTACCTTGCCGAGGTGCAGCGTGCCCATGGGGATGGTGTTAGACTTGCGCTGCCAGGCAGCAGAAAAGTAGTCCTCGCCTACCTCTTTCACATCTGTCGCGAGCAAGTTGTAAGTGCCGGTGCGCACCATGTCGCTCCACGGGCTCCACTCCCCGCTGCCGTACTTGGCCCGCACGCTGATCAGATAAATGGAGTCCGGCTGCAGCGCGGGAAGAGTGTGCTGGTGGACGTTCCCAGGCACCTCGACGGTGTAGCCCTCCGCCTCCTCTGACCGCCGGACAGAGATGACGTAAGAAAGGATCGACGTGGCCGAGCTGCGGTACACCGGTCCGACGTCCGCGGCCGGTACGTCCAGCAGGTGGAAGCGTCGTAGGCGCTTCATGGACGAGCCCGGCGAGTCGCCCATCATGGCGGCTGCCATCGCGCCGTCGCTGCGCAGAGGCTGGAAAAACACCTCCTCGTCGCCGTGTTCCTGTGGTCGCCCTCCGCTCTCGTGACTGCCGCTGCCGACCTCCGTCAGCTCGGCCTCGTTGCTGCGATCCTTCGAGTCTTTCGCGGGGGTGGACGCAGCCGCCCCACCCACGCCACTGGCGCCGTTGCCGCTTGCTGCATTCAGTGTGCAGTGCAGCTCCTCCGGTGCATCGCGCCTCCACTGCAGTCGCACAAAGTCCTCGCCCACAGTGATGATGTTTGACACGATCGGCTTCATCGTGTATACGCAGCGGCCCTCGGACCACTCACTCCACACTCCGTCTTGGTTAATGGCCCGCACATACAGCAGATAAATGGAGTTGGGGTCCAGGGAGTTCACCGTCAGGTTCATGATGTTGCCGTTGAGATGCTTTTCTAAGAACAGTCGCGGCGGGGCGTCCTCGGTGGCTTGGTAGACGCGCATGTGGTATTTCACCGCATCGCGAGCGCCGACCGAGACGGATGGAGGGTTGCGCGTCACCGTAGCTGCAGCGGTGGCAGATGCGGCGGACACCACAATCGCAGGCTGAGAAGAAGGGGCGTTCGTACCTGAGCCTCCAAACCCCCCCGTTGCTGTGGGCACGGACACTGACGCAGTGGCTCTGGTGGACCTCGTCGAAGCAGATGTCCAAACTAGCTCTTCCTTTTCGGCCCTCTGGGAGATCCTCATGCGATAGCTCTCCGGGTTCTGCTCCGGCCGCCCCCACTCGGCATCAATGTGGTTCTCTGTGATCTCGTTCGGGTGCACGAGGATCTGTTTGAGCGTCACAAAGATCCGCTCCGACGACCAGAGACTCGCCTCGCCGGCCTCGTTGAAGGAGCGGATGCGGGCGGCGTATACGGAGTCCAGAGCCAGTCCCGTAACGCGGTAGCTGCTGGTCGGCGCATTCGTCTCAATGCGGGTATTCAGCGTAAACTCACAGCCCAGGCCAACCACCTCCAGCTCGTAGGCTACTATCTCATATATTGGCAGGGCCACCTTACTTCCTGAAGGATCGGAGGTGTTCCGGCTACCTCGTTGGTCACCCTCATCGCCGTGGCTAGCGTTGTTCCGGCCGCTGTTACCCCTGCTCTCTACCAACAAGCTGGCCAAGGGCAGGAGAGAGACGCGGCCCCACTGTAGTGTAGCGTAGTGCTCGTAAATGGAAGCCGTTGAAAGGAGGATACGGGGCATGGTGATGAAGTGATGCGGCGCAGACCAAGGGCCCACCTGGCCGCCGGTCGTCTCCGCCATCACCTGCACGCAGTAGATGGTCTGCGGGTTCAAGTCCGCAAAGGCAGCCTCCAGCTCAGTGCTGGAAGTTATCTTCTTCACCATCAAGTAATGCTGCGGAATTTTCGAGGAAGACAGGGAGGACATCGACGCTCTCTCTGTTGCGTTCGGCACCATGCCGTCATACAGCTGCGGGTGCTGCTCCGGTGGGAGCGGGCCGCCACGCTGAAAGTTAAAGGCCAGCGTCCCTTCTAACTCGTCCACCTCCGCCGCGCGTGGCTTCTCCTCCGCGGCGACGGCGGGGACGCCGCGGAACGAGGTGTTAATGAGTCGTGTGTTGTCCATATCCAAGGACAAGGCCCCCGCGCTCTCGCCCGAGTCCAAGAAGCTGCCTTCATTAGATTCGAGTGGCCCCGTTGACACCTGGCTACCACGCCTTTCCCCGTCAGCCGCATCGGCAGCAGCGCTGCGGTGCACAGGAACCTCCTCCAGGCGAAGATAAAAGCCCGTGATCTCCACGTTGCCCTCCAAGACGTGCATGTCGCTCTCATAGTCGATACGTGGTGCGGCGCGCGACCACGAGACGTGCGCACTGCACTCTTTCACCTCCGACACCACCGTCACAATGCTCGGCAGCGTCACGCAGGAGCACGGCGCGGACCAGAGGCCCCAGTCACCCTTGGCGTCCCACTCCCGCACCGCGATGGTGTACTTCATGTCTGGTAGAAGTGCATCGATGCGCAGCACGTTCGCTGCCTGCATGTCACGGAACTCCTCCACCTCCTCACCCGTCTCTGCATCGTCGTGGGCGATGCGCAGTTGATAGACCTGCTCCTCCACCGTGTAGCGACTGCTCAGCAGGGTGTCGTTGACGTCCATCTTGGCTACCTCCTTGTTGTCTAGCCGCCACCACTCCAGGTCCACGAAGGTCTCGCTGATATAGGTGAGGTCGAGCTGGATCAGGTTGTTTGTCATGTACTTCAGCGGTGCCGTCCAGCAACCCCAGACATCACCGCCGTAGTGGGGGCACAAGCGGCACACGTACATATTGTTGGGGTGCAGGCCCGTCTCAGTGTAGCTCAGCGTCGGCTTTGCCGCGTCGTACGGTAAGTAGTGCTCGGAGATAGTGCCAGCCTCGTCGATGACGCGCAACTGGAAGCCCAGAACAGGACAGTTCGGGTCAGACAGGAGGCCCAGCTCGCCCTCCGCGTGCCGGTGTGCGCGGGCAGTAGCGAGCCGGCGCAGCACACGCAGTCGGCGCAGGCGGCCTATGAGGGACGTGTACTCCGCCGCATCCGAATTGACGCGCCGACTTTCTAGGTCGCGCTCGGTGAAGTTGTGGAACTCGCGCTGCAATCGGCGATACTCCTCCGTCTCTCGCGCGGTCGTCGTCATTGTGGCCGCATCCATGCGATACCAGTACAGGTTGATGTAGTGCTCGCCAAAACGGCTCTGGTCCAGCTGGATAAGAGCCAGCGTCTCGAACTGCGTCGGCGGGCTCCACGGCTGCCACATCTCGGGCCCGCAACGGCCACGCACGCTGGCGGTGAAGATGGAATTCGGGCTGAGCCCCTGGAGCAGCACCTGCGTGACGCTGGGCTGCAGCTGCACGTCCAGCAGCTCCACCGTCGTATCCTGAGCCCCTACTACTGATGCCGTCGTCACCGTCGCCCCCGCCGCGATTGGCGAGCTGCAGGTGTTTGCAGCTATGGCCGACTGCCCAGCAATCAAGTTCGGCGCCCTGAGCGTCACCTCCTTCTTTCGTTCACGGGCGCTTCCGCTGCCGCCGTTGGAGTTGAAGAAGCCGCGGGTGGAGGTCACGCCAGCTCCGCCACGGCGCGAAATGCCCGAGAGGTCCCGGTTGCTACCAACACGCGGCATCTTCGGCGACCGCAGTCGCAGCCGCTCCACCGCCGCGATAAAAGGAAGGCATACGGTGCCGTCCAACAAGGCCAGTCGAAGATCGTACCCGGTACTGTCGGCGTTCCCGACAACAATGCGGTCCATCTGATAGTGCAGCGTGGCCTCTTCCCGCAGCATGGCGTTATGCTCCTCGCGGGCCGAAGGGTCCTGCCACCACGTCATCCCGCCCGACTCACCCTTGCTCTCCTGCTCTTGTATCTTGCGCTTCATCTCAAAGAGCTCCCGCCGCTCGCGCTCGTCACACTGCTGCAACGCCTCGCGCTGCTGACGGTTGAGAAGATCGCTGAAGCGCGCGACATTTGGTGGTGGACGGTGCCATTCCAGCAGCGCCGTCGCCTCCGTGTACTGCGAGACGTGCACCTGCACCGAGGCCAGCGTGAGCACCGTGACCTTCGGAGAGAAGTAGGACCAGTGCTGCTGCTCGCTAAGGGAGCGCACTGAAACGCAGTAGAGCTGATCCTGCTGCAGATCCTCCACAACAGCCGTCTGCGTGTCCTGCTCAAACTTGAGGCGGCGGTGGTCCTCGCAGCTGATACCCTCCAGCACTACCTCGTACTCGTGCACCGTGTCGTTCGGCAGGATAACGTGCGAGCCAACGACGATGCCAAGCGAGGTGGTGGCCGAAGCCACCGCGCTCCTCCCTGCCCCACTCCACGTCCCGCTCTCCGCCGGCAAAGCCGGTAGAACCTCGCCCCCATCGTTCTCTTCCTCTTGTACGTCATCGCTGCTCGTCATGACGCTCGCGCGGTCACGGCTCCACGACAAGTGCACCACCACCTCCTGCACCATATCCACGCGCAGCTCCAACCGACTCTGCGTCAAGAAGCGTGTCGCGAGACTCCAGATACCCCACTGGCCGCCTTCCATCTTGGCGCGCACTCGAACCTCGTACACGCTGCTCGGGACAAGACTGGGGATATGGTATGTGTTCACGCTGCTCGGTACGGAGACGACGGAGTCAAGCGACAGCGGGCCTTCGTACAGCGTGACGCCATCGGGGTTTAGACGGCGCGTTTGCAGCTGGAACTCGATGGCCTTGCGACTGGTCGTGGTGGCTGCTGCGAGCATCGTCGCCATCGTCGAGCTGCTCGTCGCATCCTTGCCGCTGCTGTTGCCATTGCCGGCCGGCGCAGAGTCTTCCGGCACATCGGCCACTGTTGCGCGACGCCACTCCACCAGGCAGTAGTCCTCGCCGATCTCCTGTGGGATGATAAGGACGGGCGGCACTGTCTGCGTGTACACAACCTCTGAAGGCGCGCCCCACACCCCGGCGATCACGCGGCCACCTTCGCTGATCTGCTGCTCGCGCACCGTTACTGCATACCGGCAGCCGGGGAGCAGGTTGCCGAGCCGCAGGCTTGGCTGCGTCGTCTCGTACACGCGGGCGCCATCGACCAGCGGCTCGTCCGACTCGTCAAAAGCGCGCTCCGTGGGCATGGGACGAATGGTGACCTGGTAGTTGTGCACCTCGCTCTCCGAGGGGAAGCACAGGTAGGACTCAGGCACAACGCTGGCGAGGGAACCCGACAGCGAGCCGTCCTGGCCCTCGTCGTCCACGCTGTCCTCGTCCAGTATCTGGTTCATGCTGGAGATAAGGGGACGCACGTGCTTGTTGCTCTCAGACGACGGCAAGCTCATCGTGATGTTGTTGGAGTGGCGACTGACGTCGTTCAGGTAGTAGTACTCGTGGGTGGCGCTGGCGTTGGGGTGCTGGCTGCGCTCGCCACCGCGGTCGATAACAGCCTCCTGTGGTGCGGCCCACTCCGTCACCCCGGTGTGCGCGGCCGGCCGCTCCCATGCGACATGCAGGAACGTCTCCCCAGCCATCTGCACCCCGACCTTCAACAGCGGGCAGGTGGAGACGTATAGCGAGGGGCTCCAGTGGCCCCACTCGCCGGCATGGTTGAGGCCGCGCACAGCAATGGAGTACGTTGCGTGAGGCAGCAGTCCGTCTATCTGCAAGGAGCTCTCGTTATGGTCAACGTACAGCTCCCGATAGTCCTCCGACTGAGGCATGCCGGCAAAGACGCGGTTGCACGACACTCGCATGTGCCACTGCGTCACTCGCTCGTCGGGGTGCAGCACACCACTGTTGTCTGCATACATCGCCTCCTCCTCCGCCGCCTGTTCCATCGTCGCGGCAAAGCTGTCATTTTCAACGCCCGCAGTGTGGTACTGTGCCGGCAGCAGTGCGTGGCGCGACCAGCGCACCGCCGCGAAGTTCTCACCGACCCGCTGCAGCTCCACCGTGACAGGCTTCAGTGTGTAGAAGGAGACCGGGTCGCTCCAAAGACCCCAGGCGTCGTACGTATCCTTGGCGCGCACCTCAATGGAATAAAGGCTCGACAGCTGCAGCCCAGACAGCGTGATGCCGGCGTCTCGGAAGGTAGTCGTCGCCGTCGCCGCCACGTTCCCGTCTGCGTCCAGCACCCGCACCTCGTACCCGCTCACAGCGCCGTCCACCTGCCGTACCTCCGTGCCACCCTCCACCGCCATCGACTCGCCCTCCCACGAGCTGCGCTTCCACACGGCACGTACGTAGTCCTCGCCGATGTTCTGCACTTCCAGCTGTAGCCGCGGCAGCGTGCGCACGCGCGACTCTTCGCTCCAAAAGCCCCACACGCCCTCATAGCCTTTCGCACACACCCACACCCGGTACTCTGACGACGGCCGCAGGTCACGCAGGCGGAAGCTGCTCACGGTGGGGGCGATGTTGTAGATGAGAGAATGCGCCTCGCCGATGCGCTGCACCTTGAAACGGTAGAGTTGCACAACATCTTCGGTCTCCGCGATCGAGAGGAGTGGCCCAACAACGACCGCCGCCGCCTCCGTCGCCGCCGTTCGCACACGGCTTCCGTGGGACGAGGTAGTTGCCGCTGCTGCTAAAGCCAGCCCGTCTGCCCCGCCGACTGGCACGAGTGCGCCGCTCTCCGCACTTCCACAACCGCCCCCGCCCTCCATCAGACTCGTCCTTCTCCTGTTGCCGCCCTCCCCGGAGGTGAGGCGCAGCTCTGCATCCGTCGGCTTGGGCAGGTGTCGACGCCACTCTAGCATCACAAAGTGATCGCCTATATTGCCGAAGGTGACACGCAGGCGCGGCTTCGTGCGGAAGGCGCGCGCTGACCACAGGCCCCAGTGGTCCGATTGCCCAAAGAGGGCGCGCACGTGCACCGTGTACACCGCGTCCGGCAGCAACCCACGAAAGAAGAGCGCTGTGGAGGTCGTCTCCAGTTTGTAAGTGAAGCCACCCTCGCCGAGAATGCACACTTCAAAGGTGCGGGCAGAGATGTTGACATTGAAAACAGTGTCCGCGTCGCCGCCAACGTGCAAGTCCGTCTTGCGTGTCCACGAAGCCCACAGTGCGTCCTCGGAGACATGCTGAACGTGGATGTCCATCCCAGGCACCGTCCGCACCTTCTGCTCCTCGCTCCACACACCCCACTCGTAGTTGTCGTTGAAGGTCTGCACGCATACCATGTACGTAGTGGCGGGGGAGAGACTGTCGATGCGGAGAGACGTAGTCGAGCCCTCGACGGTGTAGGTGTGCTGGAAGGCGCCGCCGCTTTCCCGCACACGAACCCGCGACGCTGTGATGGTGGCCACACCCAAGACAACCCTTTCGGGGGACGTAATTTGCGGGGGAATCACCTGCGCGTGTCGCACCCACTCCACCCCAACAAAGCTCTCGCCAATACTCGTGAAGGACACACGCGTGGCAGGGACCGTAGCAAAGACGAGAGAGGGCGACCACATGCCCCACTCCCCGTTTGCCAGCTTCGTGCGCACCGACACGCTGTACACAGTGTTGCATCTCAGGTTCGGTACCTTGTGCTCCACTGTTTCCGCGCTGTTGAGCAGCTCCGTCTGATAGACGAGACGCTGGTCCGCGGCGTCGGGCGGGAGAGCGTCGTTCAGATAGGCGGGCTTGTTTTGCTGCGAGCCTAATAACGCTGTGGTGGCGGTCGTGTTGTAGGGCATTTTAGACAGGATCGGCGAAGTCACACAGAGCATGATCGTCGGTCGCACGCGGCCGTGCGCCAGCACGCGCTCCTCCGTCCGAGGGTTGCCGTCATCCTCCGGCAGCCGACGCTGCTGATTCGGCCGGGCAAGCTGCAGGCAGCAGAACTCTTCGGAGATCAGCTTCGCCTGAATGCACATCGGCTGCATCGTCAGGCACCACAGCGGCACGCTCCACAGTCCCCACTCCTCGTCGTTGTAATTCGCCTTAAGCTCGACGCAGTAGTAGGTATTTGTCTTTAGACCGGTGACGCGGTAGGGGCAGTCGCCGTCGCCGAGGAAGGTCTCCATGTGCACCCCGTCTCCGTTGTAGACGCGCAGGTGGTAGGACGTAACGACGCCGCGGCCCGTGGGGTACTGGTGCGGGTTCGATACCTTCCGCCGCTCCCACCGCACCAAAATAAAGTCCTCCGCGACTTCGTCTGTCGTCACGGCGATGGTGCCGCGCGTGAGGATGTGCACCGGACTGGACCACAGCCCCCAGCAGCCTGACCGGCCACGCACGCGTATCTGAATCGTGTAGGCGCAGGCGGGAAGCAGCTCCGACACCTTCAGCTCCCGTACATCCGACTCAACCGCGTACTCTTTCATGTACTGCGTGTTGACGCCGTGTATGCGAAGCTCCTGGCCGGTGACAGTCAAATCACCTTGCAGCACCTCGGTGTCGCCCGCGTCAGTCGCAGGCTTACCGCCTTCATGGTGGTCACTATGCCCATCGCCGCGACTCCACACCACGTTCACGTAGTTCTCGCCAATCGTGAGCTGCTGCGCCGGGATGCGGAACTGCGGATTAGTGCGAAAGCGTATTGGCACACTCCACAGGCCCCATCGCCCGCTCGACGTGGCGGCGCGCACCACCGCCACGTACTCACGGTCGGGCAGCAAGTCGCTGACACGCAACGAAGTGTGTTCGCTCGAGACGATCGCGTGCCGCACCAGGTCGGAGCGGCCGCCGCCTTCCTCGTAGCCGCTCTGCACATGCGAGACGACCGGTATGCCGGGAAGCTCCTTTGCATAGACGAGAACGCTGTACTTGGCGACGAACATGTCCGCCACCGTGATGTCCTGCAGGTCGGCGTTGTCATCGGCACTGCAGCGCTGCCAAATCAGCCGAACAAAGTCTTCTCCGATTTCGTTGACAGTGGTCTTGACCGAGGCGAGCGTGAGCACCTTCACACGACTCCACAGGCCCCACTGCCCCTGCTCGTCGCACGAGCGGACGGAAATGACGTAGGTCGTGGACGACTTCAGCTGCGAGATGGTGAAGCTGGTGTCAAGCACCTGACGGTGCAACAGATCGTCCTCACCGGTGTCCACGCAGCCCACGACAACTTCGTACTTCAGGTGGTCCCAATCTGCCGTCTTTGTCGTCCCAACGGCAGCGGCATCGCTGCTGTGGTCTTCGCTGCTGGTGTTCGCATTGTCGCTCCGCTCTGAAAGTGCGCGAGACCACACCACGTGGATAAAATCCTCGCCGACGTCCCAGACATGCAGGGCAACAGGCTGAAGCGTCTGCATGCGCACCGGTGCCGAGAACTCACCCCAGCCCTCGAAGCCGGTCATTGGGTTTCGCTGCCACGTGCGGCACTGCACGTCGTAGGTCGTGTTCGCCTCCAAGTCTCTTACGCGAAAACCGCGCTGTGTCAGGTCGCGCGTCACACGCTCGTTCAGCACGGCAATGCGCTCCCCCATCGCGCTGCACTTAACGACTACAATGTTGTAGACCTCGGGTGTATCGTCATTGCTGCTGCTGTTGTTGGAGGTGGAGAGTCCAGTCGAGGGCCAGTTGAGCGTCAGGAAGTCCTCGCCACGCTCGAGGAAGGTCAGCGCCGCACTCGGAGCGGTGGTGAACCGCAGCGGCTCCGTCCACCCGCCCCATGCCGCGCCGATGGCCACGCGAAGGGTGATGGTGTACTGACTGCCTGCACGAAGGTGCTCTACGTTGAGCAGACGTGGCGCAGCGTCTGAGGCGGGGGGAAGCGTGATCGTCTCGGCTTGGTTGTAGGCCGACGTCACGCTCTGCACGCGGTACTGCAGCTGCGACTCTAGCGGTTCCTCCTGCTTGCGCGACCACGAAAATGACGCGAAGGACTCGCCCACCGCTGCCACGGCCACCACAGGCCGGTCCGCCGTCCGTACGACCAGCGGCTGCGAGCGTCCGCCCCAGCGCCCTTCCTCGGAGAGGGCACGCACGCACACGGAGTAGGAGGTGCTGGGAAACACCTTGTTCATGGTATGCCGGTCCACCGATGCGGATACCATGATCGGGTCGAAGCGCAGATCGGCGCTCTCGATGGTGAGCTCGTACTCGTGCACAGGGACGCGCGGCAGCAAGTATCCGGCCACCGACGCCGTGGCTGCAGCAGTAGTGGAGTCTCCGCCGTCTTCTAGGAATGCCGTCGCGGAGGGCTCCGCCTTGGCCGCAGAGAACTTGCTGGCCGACGCGCATTCGATGCTCGTTGACCGACACCAGCTAAACGTGAAGGTGTCTTCACCGCGCGACTCTAATTTCACCTCCAGCGGACTCTCCGTGACAAGGCGGGTCACCTCCATCCACTCTAGCATGTTGTGAATCATCGACATATATCGCATCATCACGATGTAGGCCGTCCCGGGTTGTAGGGAACGTACAGTTTGAGAGCGGCAACCGGCTTCGAAGGAGCCAAAGTAGTGCTCCGCCAAGTCTGACTCACGCAGGAAGCGTAGCTCGAAGTTGGGGATGCTGCGGCACCAATTTGTCGCCTGCGTGTCGATCTCCTTCGCGATTCCCTCCTCGCTCCTCTGCGAGGCGCGGTCCCAGGTGCAGTGCACGTAGTCGGAGCCGATCTCGACGATGCGCGTCACGACAGGAAACTGCGTGGCAGTCAGCACAGGCTCCGACCAAGGACTCCACTGTGCCGTGGAACGCGAGCAGCACCGCACCTGGATGGTGAAGCGGCAGCCAGGATCGAGCTTGACCACCTTGCTCAGCTTCGACGTGGGCAGTGTCTGGAAGAAGCATACTTTGGCGTTCTCTGGCAGCGGCAACTCATCCATCGACGCAGGCTCCACCGCCTCACCCCCGCCACTTGAAGCCCCGGTTGCGTCACCAGTGGTGGGGACGGTAGATTGCGGCATTGCCGCCGCAGCCCCGCTGGTAGATGTGTCTTCGGGCAGGTGGCTGTACCGGTTGTTGGCCTTCGCCACACCCTGTTCGCTGTGCAGGATGGTATAGATGAGCAGCTGCCATCGTGGCACGTCCTCCTCGGCGCAAATCACAGGAATTAAATCATCCTCAAGGCCATCAGCACCGACCATGGCTAGTCTCCCAATGGCAGAAGACACTGAAGAAGGAGGGGCGATGCTGTGATCGGCAATATGCTGATCCGCCTCGTTATCACCATCGGCCGCTGCTGATGGGGCTCCTGCCGGGGGTGAAAGAGGCGCCGCCGCTGCGGCCGACAGACCAGTTTTACGTGATGCCGAGCGTGTGTCAGCTGCGCCATTTGAACGGGTGTGTCGGAACACGGAGCATTTAAACTCGCCAAAGCGCTCTCCCACACGCACCACTGCTGCCTGGCAGTGCAGTTGAGTGGTGATGTGGCGAGGCACTGCTGGAGGGCTCACGCTCGTTGATGTAGTTGGGGCGGGTGCGGCGGTAGCGCAGGGAGCGGAGGCACACTCTGGTGCCGTTTGTACATGGTCCCCTGCCGCTACCGCGGAGGCATCCTCCTCAGTGTGTTTATACATGCGTTGAAGAAGAAAATACAGAGAACAAAACAATTAAAATAAAGAAATGAACGTGCCGGCGCAAAGGCGAGTGCGCGAGGCAATTTTGAAGGCACAACGAAGCACAGCACAGCAAAAGTAAGAAGGGACCTACGCGGTGCAGATCACCCACTACCGCGAATTAACGGCTGCGTCGTCAGCAATGAAAATGACGAGTGGCACACACGCGGCAGGCAGTTTTGATAAAAGAGAGAGAAAGGGAGTACGAGAGAGAAATCATTTGTTGTTGTCTTGCGTAGCGGAGCCGTCGCAAGTGGAGAGGAGGGGGGGGGGCTTCGGGCCGGCCGAGACCAAGGAGCAGCACGTGCAAGCGGTGAAAGAAAACGATGGCACAAGACCGCGTTTCAGTGGGTATTGTCGTGGATGTTGTTATCAACTCCTTCCGCCTAGAGCGGGCGGTGCCACGAGATGGAAAGAGCTTCGAGCTTCACAAGAAAGTGGCAGCAAAGCACGCGGGTCACAACTCAAGTAATACAAAAACGATAAAAGAGAAAGAGAAAAAATGGGGGACGTTGCAGCGGTGCAAAAGAGGCTGGGCGCAGCACAACGTGGAAGCGTAAAGCCGCCACTACCGCGTCACGATGCAGAGACTGTGTTAAAAGCACGGCGGCACTGCAACAGCGCTTCAACGACGAGTTTGGAACCCACACGAACCTCCAGTTCACACCCTCGATTTAACTTTCAAACAAAGCCGAACTCTGTGGCGTGGGTTAAACACGCCTCAAGGCTGCTCTGCAGCTCCGCCGCGGTAGAGCAAGGCTGTAGCAAGAGCGAGATCGGCGAGCACGTGTGCGCTGTCGGCAGCCGCCCCACCTCATCGCCGCAGTTCACCAGCACCTTTTCGGGCAGCGGGATGCGACTCTGCCCCGAGCAGAACAAGAGGAAACGAGAGAGCTGGGATTCCGTGAAGCTGCTGAGCACCTGCGTCAACATCGCACGCATTGACGGAGACAGCGGGGACATGTCCAGCTCAGCCAGGACGTGCTCCATGGAGACGGCGCCGTTGCCGCACACCCGCGCGCGCAGGTCCTCCCACCGCACCGATCGTAGCGACGACGCCGGTACGACGGCGGTCAACCCGGAGCGGATCGCGAGGAAAGCTGGATCGTACTGGTGCAGCAGCGCCTCCTGTGCCAGAGCGCGACGACGGCTCCCCTCGGCAGCCTCGGCATCCTCTACACACCCATCGAGCTCTTCTGAAGCGAAGTGGCTCATATCCTGCATGCTCATAGCCGGTGTCATGCACACGTAGGGCCGCAGCGGACGTGCGGAGGGCATCATAGTGTGGCAACCCACCGCGGCACCGCTAGCCCCGCCACAATCACTGCCTTCGCCGCCGCGTGCGTCCCCGGCAACACTGCTGCCGCCGCTGCTACTGCCACCCTGCAGGCTCTTCAAAAATGCTGAGCTTGCCCGCACCCGCTCCGGCAGCACGTCAAAGAACTCGTCGCTCAGCACAAACTCGTCATCCTCCAGCGCCGCGATGATGTTATCGTCGATGTCGTAGGCGTAATCTTGGAGCGTGATCGTGTCCTCCTGAAACGTGAGCGTCTTCCATAGCAGCCGGGGAAAGTCAAAGGGCACCTTTAGCGTGCCGCAGAGTACCATGTTGCCCATCAGCTTGCCCAGCCACACGAACATGCGCCGCAACAGCCCGCCCTCAGCGCCGTCGTCGGCCGCCTCGCTGGCGTACAACGCAGACATGTTCGGTACTACCGTGAAGACGGTGCTGTGGCCGCAAAGCTGGAAGAGCGGCAGAAGCGGATCGACGCGAACGCCGCGCACAAAGCGGTAGCTCAGCTCCTCACCTAGCATACTCATGACAGCGCGCGTGACGCCGCCGGCGTCGACGGCCAGCGTGCCTTCCAGCTGCACCGCGAACATGCGCGCACGCTGGTACACTCGCGCCTTCTCCAGCTGCGTGAACAGCTGTCCAGTTACGCTGCAGCGCAGTCGTCGCTCACTTGGCGAAAGCTGAGAGCCGTCGCCGTAGATATCCTGTAGAGCTTTGCGCACCTCATCCAAAGAAGCTGAGCGCCCCGAGTCACCGGCAGCGGCGCCCGCGTTGCGGTTGCCGCCGTCTTCATCGCCCTCTACATCCACGTACTCATCCTCCTCGTCTCTTTCCCTGCTGCCGTGGTCTTCTCCGGTGTGCACGGCGCGTTGCCTGGCGGACGCGTTGGTGTTGCTGCTGTTGCTACTGCTGTGATCGCCGTTGTGAGCAGCTTCCCTAGTCGTGTGGGACGGACGTGGTGAACCGAGGGAGTCATCCTCTGTGAGCTGTGCACCGGGCACTCCAGCTGAGGACGCAGACGGCTGCGGCAAGTTCTGCTGGTGTACTACATGAGGGTGCTGCGCAAGCCACTCCGCATCTGCCTCCTTGCGAACGTGCTTCGCCTTACGCACCGACACCAGCACTCGAAGGGAGTGACCGCCATTGTACTTGGGGCGGCCACCGGGCTGCAGCTCAAAAATGGTCCATCGGCCGCTACTGAATAGGAGGTCCGTTGCCTTCTTGTAGCACGACATGAGGTACGGCGACTTCTCGATAAGAGAGAGGTGCCGTGTCACGACAACCGTCAATTCCTGCGCGCGTCGCAGCTGCTGAATGTACGGGATGAGCAGCTGCACATCCTCCACCGCCTCCCCTGCTTGTGTGGCAGCTGCCGGTGCACCTCTTTCGCCCTGCGCGTCACCATCAACGCTACGGAAGGCCCTCCTGCTGTCATGCGGCGCAGAGAGCATAAGCGCAAGCAGCTTTGGGTACTGCCGCAGAACACTGCGCGCAGTTCTCGTGTCGAGCAAAGAGAAAACCGATGTGTCGTCGAGCGTCGTGATAGAGGCCTCCTCCAACGCCAGGCTCAGCTGCTGGTAGAACTCGTAGCTCTGAGGGGGGTGAGACGGTGGCGGCGTGCGCGTGCTGGTCCCCGCTGCGGCTGGCTTCGGCGCATCACGATCCTCGCCGTCGTTATCGCCGGGACTGCTGTCCGCTTCGCCCGCCCACAAGCCGCAATCGGACGGCGGTGTGTAGTCGCGGTAGCCGGCAGGCTTAAAGCGTGTGTTGCCGAGGCGAATTTTGACGCTCTGCGGCTCCACCGATGCGCTCACGTAGGGGAAGATCGCCTCGCCGTAGCCCTGGGCGGGCACCGACACCCACGAGATCTCCTGCCCATTGATAGTCCAGCACACCATCATCGTCTCGAGGTCCATCATCGACCCGATCACATCACCCTGATTTGGCCGCCGCGGCACCGGCAGCGCCTGCTCCGTCATCATCAGTCGCAGGTTCTCGCGGCAGTTGAAGCCCCAGGAGTGCAGATCGGATCCGACATGCTGGGCGGAGGCGGTGCGCTCGTGCTCAACTGTGCCCCAGCCCATCACAATTGTCTTGGAGCGGTCCGACAAGAACTCGTGCGGCACCTCCACCTCGTAGTAGTACTTGCCTCCTTTGGTTGGGGCCACTCCTATGCTGCCACGCACCTGTCCAACCAGCAACTCACCGCCCTCGTTCAACTGTGTTTCAGTGAGTGCGACCAGATAGGGGAAAGGCTTGCCCAGCATCGGCGGGAGAGGAAGCTGGCGCTCCATTGCCTCTACCGTTCGGGCCATACACGCGCACGCCTTGGCGATTGCCGGCGTGGAGCTCATCGAAGCGTGATGCAACAGCGCCAGCACGGTGGCCCGCTGCTGCCCTTCCAGCGGCGGCTCCATCGACAGCACGGGAACTAGAGGCTGCACATTCAGTGCGGCGGCCGGGTCGTCCTCCATGAGGGCATTGATGCAGGTGTAGCTGGCCTTGCGCTGGGCTGCATCGCCATACCGCACCACGTTGAGACACAGGGCGTAGAGCAGAGCGTGCTTCTCCAGACCGAGTACGTGGGGCTGCTGCCGAATCAGTGCCAAGGCAACGGTGGCGATGGTGGAGACGAGCTCCGGCTGGCGCACCCCATCCTGCAGGAGCTTCAGACACTGCGAGAAGACTGGCTTGACGACGGAAATAGGAAACTGGGTCCAGCTGTCCAGCCACTCCGGCCCACAAATGTGCAGACGACGCAGGAAGCCCGGATCAGCCAACTGCTCCACCGGGAGCAGCCTCGCGTATCGCAGCACCAACGCGCTCGCGTAGTAGACAATTGCCCCGACGATGCACGGCTGCCCACCGGAGCTTGCTGCGGAGCAGGAGGAAGAAGAGGCCACCGCAGTGGCAGCTGGCGTTGGGGAGGGTGTGCTGAGGGGTCGCTCGGGAATGGGCTGCACGTAGCGGCCCACCTCCCTCCAAGCCGACGATCCCCGCCCCCTGGCCACCGCGTCTACGAGGTTCCACAGCTCGTCTGCGCTGTACGCAGGGGTCCGCAGGCCGAAGCACACGGTGTTGTATCCGTCTAGCGCCCATTGGAACTCCAGCATTCCGCCGTCCCCCACGAGGCGTGCCTCAATCGTGGTGATGAACTTGTCTTTCGGCAGCCACCGCGTGACGATGCCGCAACTGAAGCAGTAGTGGCGGTACCGCATTGCGTGGAAGTTTCTGAAGTGCTCGCGCGCATTGCACTTGGTGCAATAGCCGCTCGGCCCAGTGGCGTCGTGCAGTCGACGTACGCTGTTGGGCCGCATACAGCCGCAGGTGACGCAGGTGGCCGAGGCGAGCGTGTTATAGGCGTAGCTGCACACCGGGCACGTCCACGATGCACCGGGCCGTGCGTTGGCACAGATGGCGCACCGCACCGCAGAGGGCTCGTTGAGGAAGGTGCAGAGGGGACAGGCCCACTCCTCGCTGGCAGATGATTCGCCCGCGTCGGGGAGGTCGATGCGGTCAAACGTCATCTGCCCACGCAGCAGCGTAGGTGAGATGAGTGTGCCCGTAAACGTAAAGGAGGCCTGTCGAGTTTCGCCGCTGCCCTCCACAAAGACGACGCCGTCGTCTTCGTCATTAGCATCACACTCTTCGTTCGAGGGTCTCTGGACTCGTCGCACAACGAGAGTCATCGGCGCCTCGTCCACATTCGCCAGAGCGGCGTTGCTCTTCTCCCCTGTTCGTGTGGCTGGCACAGGTGCAGCTGTACTACTCTGCGGCACCTCCGCATGAGCGCCACCCTCATCCCTGTCAGAAGCGGCTGCGGCTGTAGCGGCAGCACCATCACTACCATCAGAGTCACCCGCTACCGCCTCTTCCTCCTCCGCTGAGGTATCGTCCGCGTCCTCCCAGAGCTGCGCGTCGGACAACTCCGCAGGCATGGGACTGTGATACGCCCCGTCCTCGTCTGCTTGTGCTGGCGAGGGCACTTGTGGATCGTGGCCACCACTGGTGGGGTGCTTTGCACTGTCTTCCGGCGGCACCACCGCTGGCTGAGCACGTGGCGCCTCCAGTGGGCCATCGGTCCACTCCGCAAACCACCCACAGTACGGCGATGACAACTGCTTGAGCGACGGTGACACGCTCTGGCGCTGCAGCAGCCGAAACACGCGGTCGAGCAGATCACACCAGCTCGATGGTACAGTGTGATAAGAGGTGCAGGCAGACCAGCGCTTGCCACACGAAGGGCAGAGGCACCTGTCGCCGTCTAGTTGGCGCCACCGGAGGCGGTCTTCGAAGCGTTGAGCACTCGAGCCATACGTAACGCCCGCGGGCTCTGTATACGTATGATCCAGTTCCTCTGAATTCGTCGACAGGCCTCTTGCGCCGCCTTCCGACTTCTCGTTTCTTCCGTGTTGCTTCGCCCTTGTTTTTACTGCGACGCTCTGCGAGTCCACTGCAGCGATAGAAGCAAGAGGGCAGCGAGGCACCGCAATGTCTACCCGTCGCCGCAAGTCTGGGTTGCACCATAGCTCATTCCATGCTTCCCGCAGCAGCACCGACGGTGGCAAGTCGAGCTGGGATATGGGCAGCAACGCATCCAGCAGCGGCAGCAGAGTCAGCATGGCCCGCTCTATCGGCTCGGCGAGAGCCGGCGTCGTTGTAGCAGCTGTGCTCAAGGAGAGAGCGTTTGCCTGTGGTGTGCCGCGGCCACCTCGATTCGCTGCTCCTGCTGCTGCCACCGCCATGGGTGTTGCAGACGTTGGGCTACTGACATGGCCATTTAAGCTAAAGATGAGCCGTAAAACGCGCAAGAGTGTCGCTGGACGATGCAGCACCATTTGGCATGACGCCAACGCACGTCCACCTGCCTTCTCCTCTGTGGCTGTTGACTTTGGGGGGGCGTGCCCCTGCTGCGCACTCTCACAGGTGCCCTCTTTCTTAGCGTCGCCCACCGCGAGGAGGCCTTGAAGGCATTGTGTAGCGAACATGGCCAGCTCCGGCAAGCACGCCTGCACCACAGAACGCAGCGCTGCTGTTGGCAAGACATGCACCTCCGCCGTCGTGTCAGGCTCCAGCGCTGCCGCGCACACGCGCTGAAGCGAGCCCGCCTCGTCGCTCACTACCGCCATCCCACGCTCAAAACGCTCCACGCGGACCGTCTGTGCACGGCCGCCTGGCTGATCGAGCTGCGGTGGGGCAACATACACCACACGCATCTCGTCGCCGTCTGCTCCCAGCACGCCAAGTACCACGTCGTGCGCGCCTTCCTCATTCCTCTCGTGTAGTAACGCGTTGCTGTGATTTCTACTGTTATTGGCACTGTCGGTGGAGGACCGTGTCAGCGGCGCGGAGAAGCTTTGCGGGTCTGCTGCCGCGCACGAGACCTTCGATGCGTCAAACTTTGGCAAATACTCCTTGACAAGCGGGAGAACAATGTTTGGCCACGATAGTAGCATCGCCCGCATCGTGTAGCGCGCACTCATCACCGTCTCATCCGGTGGGTACATCCACTTCGCGCGGCTGTCGCGGTTGTAAAGCTCCACAAACGGGTAGAGGCGGTGCACGGAGGCGGGGATATCGTGGTACAACACGTTCAGCGGGAGCCCGTTGCGCTCGAAGGTGATCCAGCGCTCTCGCACGTACACCACCGCCGTCATAACGTCGCCGGAGCCGAAGATGATGTTGGACTCGGGGTTGAGGTAGTTCTTGATGCACTCCACTTCCGTCTTTTGCACTGCCGCTTCAGGAACCTCAGAGAGGTAGTCGGAGATCAAGTAGGTCCGGCGTTGCTTCGCGCGCTCGCCTGGGTGCTTAGTCAGCTCCCCCGCAGTGGCAGTGGCGGTCGCTGACAAAGACGGACCCAAGCCGCTCAACGGCGCAGAAGTGGAGCCCGTACTGCCCTGGGCGATGGGCGTAGAAGTCGGGGTAGGGGCGATGTCAGCCAGGCCAAAGTAATAATACCGGCCCAACGTCTCGCACTGGAAGCCGCGCTGCATGCGCACCGACACCCGAACCACATCCGGCGTCTCGCGGTCGTCGAGATCGATAGGGTTGCACGCGTACGACATGCTGCGCACGTTGCCAGAGAGTGCTGTGCTCACACTCGCACGGCGGTGCTCGATGCGACGGCCGCCCGCAAGGACGACGACGGGGCCAGCGGGCACGGAAGCGGTGCTGAAGCGCGGTTGGTAGTCCGGCCTCCCGCTTGCCAGGCGGTAGCACGCCGCCCACAGCCGTCGCACCGACCCAGCTTGCCCCGGCGAGATGGCCTCGCGGAATGCGTGTTGGGTGATGGCGTTGTAGAGGGCGCTGAGAGCCACCGTATGCGTCTTGCGTGCCACCGCCTCGCACTCCACCACAGCGGTCAGCACGTCGACCGTCATGGCCAATGTGGAGGTGGAAGAGGGCAGCGAGATGGAGAGCGTCACGACGAGGTCGAGCAGCAACGCATTGGAGATGTGCAGTGCTGCCGTGCGCTTCACCTCATAGGCCTCCGTGTCGTTGGCGCTATCCCCTTTACCCGAGTTACTGCTGCTGTTTGTGTTGTCGGAGTGCGAAAGGTCGTGAAGGAGGCTCACCAGCTGCTGGAGGCTGTGCTGCAGCGGTGCGGTACACACCTGGACAAGGTGAACGTTCTCACATGCGCAAGTCGTAAGTGGGGTGACAGCAGCAGCAGCGGCGACAGCGGTGTTGTGGTCGCCGGCGTGCGAGACTGCCAGAGCAGCTGAAGAGGTGCTACGTCGCAGCAACCCACGCGGGCCCTGTTGTGAAGGTGGTCCAGCGTGGGCGGTGGACAACGTCGCGCCACCAACGGCCCCGGCAGCACTCGCTGCTGCCGCAGAGCTTGCGACGGAGACATGGTGCCGACGCGAGCTGTGCAGTACAAGATAGTGCAGAACCAGCTCCAAAAACAAGGAAACGTTGAAGACAGTGAGACGCGAGAACGGCGAAAGGCGCACGTCAGCCGGCGCAGCGGCACACGCGTTCGAGGCGCTAGGCGATGGCGGAAGAGCTGCGGTGGCACGAGCGGCAGAGCCACGCTTTCGGCGCCTGTCTGTCGTCGCACTGCTCTTCCCATAGATGGGTGACACCGACAGAACGTAGACGTGGTTGTTGCCCGGCACGTACTCACCTGCGCGCACATTCACGGCGACCAGGCGGAAGTCGCGGCGTGGCAACGTGAGACGCACCATCGTGACGCCATTCAACGCCATCACCACATCCCAGTTCCCGCTCGCAAAGACGAAGTTGAGCTCCACCACGTCGCCGGCGTGCCAGCGGGGCAAGCGCCACTGCTTTCGCGTGACGTCGCCGTACTGCAGAGTGCCGTCACCTATAAAGTAGATCCCGTTTGGGTCGCGCTCCGGTCCACAGACGTCGGAAGGCAGGTCAGCTGACGCGAACCCAACGTAGAAGCCGCTGCAGCTGCCATTCCAAATCTCCACCCGCACGTGTCCAGGCGTCCAGGAGGCAGCCGTTGCACCCTGCAGGACATCCCACACACCCACGCCCTCACCATTTGCGGGAGCGGTTGACCTGCTCCTGGCGACCTCATCGACTTTACGCAGGATCTGCGGCTCACGCGACGCTGGGATGTCGGCCTCGCCCAACTCCGCCCCGCCGTCCTCACCCATAAATGCAGCAACGGAGGTGGAAGAGCGGCCTCGCACGTACTTTGCGACCTCCACTAGAAATTTGTGCTCCTCTGATTCACTTGTCAGCAGCAGCGACTCCGTTCGTGACAGTCGCGTGAAGGACGGCAGCAGGCCCGTAACGACGTCCGCGAAGAACGGCGCACATAGCCGCACATCAGACGCATCCATCGGCGTTGCCATCAGCGATACCGTGAGCACCGCAAACGCGCCGTACTCCCACGACTCTAACAAAAAGCGATGCGGAGCAGCCTGTGTTGAGTGGATGCGATGCAGCAGCGCTTTCAAGAGACGGAAAAGCTGGGTAAGGAGGTCGTGCACGCCGCGGCGCAAATTGATCTCCATTGCACGCCCACAGCTTCGCACAAGAGAGAGATAATGATTTGATTGTTCCCCTGTTGCACTCGCCGCGGCTACTGTGGCACCCATCCCTGCTGCGGTGAGCACTGGGGCGTTCATAGAGGGTGGGTGGGCGGTAGAGGACCACGGCACGTGTTGCCGGTGCTGCTGTTGCCGTTGTGTTGCTGCGCTCGGTGACAGTGCCGCTGCTTGCGTGGAGGGACATCCCAGGATAAGCAGCCGCCGCGTCGCCTGGCTCACCAGTGCAACGTGCTTTGGTGCACGCGCTACGGCCACACATTTGTTCAGCAAGACTACAACAATCCACATGGTGTTGCTGAGTTGGCGGCGGTCCTCTAGTGCCGTCTTCACGTCGGCCACGGAGAGACCAGGAATACTCATGAGGCCAATGGCCGCATCGATCACCTGCGCCCGGGTGATTGTAGACACGGCGCAGCTACTGGCGACGTGGCTCGCAAAAAACAATGCGACCTCCATCGCGGCACAGCCCGACCCAACTGCGGAGCCAACGACGTCGCTCGCCAAGCTCACCTGACGGACTGCCTCTGACCAGGCAGCTGAGTGCCACGCGAGCGGGTCGCCATTCAAGTATCCCAGCCGGTCCTGCAGAAAGGCGCAGGCAATGAGGACCAGCGTCGCACGGACGCCTTCGGCATGGGTGGTGTGGCAGCGCACACGTGCGCGAAAAGCGTTTAGGGGCATCTCCATGAGGGTCACAATGAAAGCGTCCAATCCCGTGATAGAAGACGGCAACGCCGCGGGGGCAGACGCAGCAGCGCTGGGCACAGTTGCCGGGGACGTTGCCGATGCAGCTGACAGGTGAGCTGCCGCAGCAGCCGAAGCCGCCGTCGCATACGCCTTCCTTTCGGATGTCGCCCCACTCGCAGAAGCATTCAGCCCATCGCGGAGGAGAACGCAGCTAGCTATGCGGCTGCTGCGCAGCCGCTGCTGGGCGTTGTCGGCGCTCGAGCAAGCGCGTGTCTCTATCAAGCTCAGCAGGCGCTCCGCAACGGTGCGCTGTGCCAACGACAGCGCAATCGTCCACTCCGTGCTCCACCGCGTGTCTAGTGTGAGTTGCAGGTGGGCAGAGACCTCACCCGACACTATGTGGGTCGCACGTTGTGGCAAACTAGGGATTGCCACGCGGCAAGGCCCGCTATGCGTGAGGGCCTCGTTGCGACCCGCCTTCAAGCTCTGCAGCGACAAGGGCAGCGTTTCTTTGCAGGGGTCCTTTGCCTTGGCAAGGCTGCCCACGGCAACGCCACGACTGCTATGCGTGTGGCTTGAAGAACGGCGGTGTTGAGCGGTGGCTGGGGCCGGCACGGGTTGCGATTCCGATGCTGCTGCGGACTTCTCTGCGCTCGCGGACATGCTCTCCAGGGGCAATAAAAGCACGTCACGTCCGCGCGGGTTGTAGCGATCCCAGTCAACAGACTCTAGAAGGCGCACCGACACACGGGTTGCACAGGGGAAACTGAACTCAACCATCTGTGTGCACCGGTGGCGGCACGGCTGCGCTTCGAACTCACCGCACAGCCCTCCAAACAACGTAGCGAAGTCAACGTCATCGTAGTCCTGGCTGTTCACCGATACATGCAGCACACTCGCTCTTTCTGTCTCCGCAGAAGACGACGAAGACAGCGATGACGTAACGCTACTAGCCGAAGTTGTGGTGTAATCATCATCAGCAGCGTCTTCCTCTCTCTCCTCCTCCTCTTCCACGACCGACATCTCCTCTGTGACCTCCGCCGCGTCCCAAACGTCAGGAACCTCGTGAAAGGCGGAGGACGGGTACGAAGAAGCGTTGTTGCCCATCGCACTTGTGGTGCTCCCATTGGAAATGGACAACTGATGCGCGCGTTGCTGTCCATCTCCGGCCGCGGATGCATCTCCGCTGTAATGAACGCTATCGAAAAGCCCCCCTTCCGCCACGCCACGCTTAGAAAGACCGATCTTGAAAGGGATGCAGACGTTGAAGTCAACCATCTGCTCTGCAGCAATGCCCACACCGCCACCAAGGCTCGTTGTCGTCGACGAGGGCATGCAGGCTGCCTTCTTTAGACCGCTCTTTGCTCTTTTAGACGGCCCCGCGTGACGCCCCGTCGCAGCCGTGGGGGAGAGTTGCGGCTGCTGCTGGCGCTGGGCGATGGCGACCAGCTTTGGTGGAGGCGCTGCCGCAATTGTCTCTAGCACCTGCCCAAGCTCTACCAGCACGTCGTCTGTCCAGAGCACCAACGGTACGCAGTGCAGCAGTGGCAGCACAACCTCCACCCATAAGCTCGCCTGTAAGCGCAAGACGCTTTGCTGTGCAGCAGCTGCCGCGGCTTCCGCAGTAGCAGTTGCCTGAGAGGGTGACTCGCTGGGCCCCTTTGTGCAACGATCCGCAGAAGCACCCTTGAGCCCTCTGCTGGTCGCTGACGAAGCCTTCGTCTGACCGTCACCAACAACTCCCAAGTGGGTGAGAGCAGCAGAGCTTGCCAACACCGCCGCGCGATCAGCATTGCCTATCCCACCAGCCGCGGTCGCGCCCGTTGGCGCAAGGGCGTTACCAAGATTGCTGTCGGTGTCATCAGTGCAGCGGCGAATGGTAGACGTGGCCGCTACCGCGCGCAGCGCATGCCTCAGCAGCGACACGAAAGAATGACCAGCCGCCGAAGAGTTCGGCGCCTGGTGGCAAAGGAGCAGAGCCGTACGCAGCATCGTGTGCCGCAGCATCGCCGCATTCGGTATCGCCCTCGCCTTTTTCGATGCCGCCGCCATCTTGGCTGTATTGATTGTGTCGTCACTGCGCAACGCACTGGACACGACAGACTCCCACTGCGAATCGACAAACTCAGAGACGAAAGAGCGTCTCTTGCGCTCGTAATTTTCACGGTCAGCAGCGCTGTGGCATGAGCTGGCGGCGGTGTCTTGAGCTTGCTCTTGGGCGTCGTCTTTCACCCTCCTGCGAAATTCACCGGCAGCTCCGGGCAGTGCACGCCCTGAGGAATCCAGCGGAGTGTTGTGGCTGTTCGAATGGATCGCTGTGGCGGGCAGCACACCGCACTCATCGGCGTTCAATGCCGTCGCCTCGATCCCCTCCTCCGCGTCATCAGGCGGCATAAACGAAGGGAAAGCAAAATCAAAAAATGCGTCTGCCGTACCTGCGGGCTGCGCAGATCGCAGAAAGGGGATGTTGCTGCTACCTTGCGGCTTTGAGGACGAAGTCGTGTTGCCCGATGTGGACCGCTGTGCCAACTTTGTAGGCCACTTCGAGGCGGCGTTGATCTGATAGGCCAGCGCAGCAGAACGCAATCGTGCAACCGAGATAGGGCTCTCTCCGCAGCTCACGCGTTGAAGGTTCTCGGTGAGCTCGGTGAGACAGGCCTGAACGCCTGCAGAGAAGGCGGCCTCCGTGGCGCGCGCAGATGCACTTACACGCATCGGTGGGGTGAAGAGGATGTCGCGCATGGATAACGTGCGTTCTGCATCGGAGAGTAGCGGCCAGGCAACCTGCGCAAGGCGATACGCCGGTATGGACATTACATCTTCTGCCTTGCACGCGGCGATAGCCGCTGCTGGCTCGAAGTAGGCGTTCATCCCCGCCAGCGATTGTTGCTGCATCTTGACTGATGATAGAAGGCAATGCCAATGTTTTACGTTCGAGTCAGCGTCACCGCAGCACAACAAGGGAGTACGGCAGAAACGCTTCCAAGCAAACCTAAATGGTGTAGAGGAGAAGCGGAGATGGGGCTGTGCTGGAGCAAATCACTTCTTCCGAAAACGCTCAGGACCAATGGAAGCAGCAAAACTAAAATGAAAGAAAGCAAAACAAATAAGTGATACCAAGGGCACGTGATGTGTCCTTCCTTCGCGCTCCTCGGCTACACCAGAGAGACGACGACTGAGAGTCGAATGTACACTAGCAGAAGAAGGGGACAAATAATAATACATAAATAAAAGTGAGAGTGGGATGGCAGGAGAGCACCAGAGGAAGCAGCATTAAAAGGGGGTCAGAGAAGGGTGAATCGAGAAGCGCGCAGACCGAAATGACAAATAACGACAAAACAAAACAAAACAAAACAAAAGCACTACGAAGAATACCAAAACTTCCGCCAGTGTTCGCAAAGAAGAGGAACAGAAAAGGAGAGAAAAAGTGAGAGCAAAAAGTGAAAATCCACACAAGAAAAGACGATTACGTGGAGACGCGCAGCAGCTGTGATCAGCAAATGGCAACAGCAGGCCTCTCACAAAATAGTAAGAGTAATAATAGTAAGTACGGCGTACACATCAACGCATATGCAGCCCCCTTCTCGTTGGCAAGTGTTGTGGCTTGAAGGTAAGTTCACCAGTGACGCTCCCCTCTGCACGACGATGGCGCGAACAGCGAAAAAAAAAAAGGAATAGGGAGAAGAGGCAGAAGTAGCACCACAATAAGTCCTCCGGCGAGAGACAGAAACAACAACAACAATAACAACAACAGCAACAGAAAGTGAACAGGAAACCGTGAAGGGTTCGATCACGACAAGCAACGGTGTTTCAATTCCTTGTTTGTTGTGAACGACAACAAAAGTCTGCGGATGCACTACAGGAATAAGCTTCGTAAAATAAGAAAAGAGGTATCAAGATGAAAACGATGCACTCCCGGCCGCTTCCCATTCGATGAGAGCTGAGAAGCGCGTCGGCTGCAGTGACGATAAGCGAGATACCTATGAGAGCAACGCGAAGAGCCCCACGAAAAGAAAAAAAAGGAGAGGAGAAGAGCGAGGATATGAAGAAGGGAAGGTCACGGATGCACGAGACTAAAGTACTCGGCGCAAGACGAATGCTAGCGACGCACAATGAGAAAAACGAAGCGAGGACGCTTACTACCGTCAGTCTAAGGAGCACTTTCCACGCCTCTCTGCCACTGAGTTTCCACTTCAATCCCTTCAAGTGCTTGAAATGAAGGGAGGATCGTAAAATTTAAGGGGCCTTCTTTGTTATTTACGTGACAAGATGCCACTGAAAAGTGGCCACAGAGGCCACACTCTCCGTCGCAGCAACGAGAACAAGCACAGAAGAATTAAAAAAAAATGGGCTCTCTAGACGCCAGTGTTCGGGCGCAAGTCGTACGATAAGTTCGACCCAATTTGTTGAGTGCAGTACCTCTGCATGTTCTGTTGCCGCGCCTTGCGTTTCTGCTCAATCAAATTACCCTCCGGGACTGCATCCCCTGCAGCTTAAAGGTACTCCCACACCCCACACCCGCTTCTGCATGCACCCACGAAGGTGAGCATCAACAACAAAAAATCGTGGGAAGAGAAAGGGGGAGCTGCGCCACTCGTAGGAGCATAAAACCAAGAGAAACAAAGAGCAGCACCAATACGCACGCATGACAATCGAACAGCAACGGAGAAACCAGCCCAAATACAGCCCCGAGACAACGCCACACTGTACTGCCAGACACTCTTTTCTTTTTGAGGGGAGGGGGGGAGTGGCGTGCGCGCCATTAAAAAAGTGAGTGGCAACTATTCGGCGAGTGCGGTCCATGGCGCCCACCCTATGCCCTCTGCGTCGCGCCAAGCACCGCCAACTGACGAAGCATGTCCTCGCCGGAAACCACCGATGTACAGCCATACATCACCGACTTTCGCGGCTTTCTCGCCTCCCAGGCCTTCAAGTTGTCGTACTCGGCCACGCTGCCACCGCCAAGAGCGAAGACAATGGCCTGTGAAAACACGGCCTCTCGCAAGTCGACGGGCTTCTTCGTGCGTGGGTCGTACGCCTCCACCGTCTCTAAAAGCTTTGCGCGCAACGCGGAGGAGGAACCACTGCCGCTGCCACCGGGTGGGCCACCGACGCCGTTACCGCCAACAGGGCTGCCGTAGGGAGCCGGGCTCGTGCCACTGCTTAGCCCGCCTGGGCCGTCCTGCATCAGCGCATCTACCAGCTTTGTCAGAGGCAGCATCGTTTCCGACTTGGTGCCCAGCGAGCTGGCGATATTCTTGGCGAGCTGCTGCGCAAAGTCCCATGCAAAGCCCTGGATGGCGTTTGGCTGTGCGGCACTCGGGCTCTGAGTGGTCAGCGACCAGTTACGCAGGTGTTTCAGGTAGGCAAGCGCAGGAAAGGCGGCGGCGTCGCCGAAGAGGCTCTCGTGCTCCTGCACCACTCGTGCCTCCTCCTCCTCTGTGCACATCAGGTAGGCAATCAGGAAGAGACGCTGGCGATCCTCCAGCGTCCCAATGCCGTTGGACAGCAAGCTCCGGAACTCTTCCGCGTCGAAGTCCTCCTGCTGCAGCACCGCCAGCTCCACGCCGTGATAGTGGTCAAGGTGGCGGGTGCGGATCTTGTTGAGAATGCTGAAGGCAAGCTTCGTGTGGGAGTCGAGGTAACGCTTCCGCTCCGCCAGCCCCGGCGCGTTCGCGAGCAGCTTCGACATGTCGTTGCCGTCCCCGCCGTCGTCACCGAAGCCGCCAGGCGTCTCCTGCGCCAGCGCCGCGTACTCCTCCTTGTAGCGGCGCAGGGCGGCTTCAATGTTGCCGCCCACCGCGCCAAAGTCGAGCCCGGCATTCTCAAGGTAGACCTCATCCTTGTCAGGGTCTACCTCCAGCACCTCATCCTTGCCGTCTGGTGCTGCAATAGCACACTTATTCAAGCGCATGCCTCCCAGCTCGACCAGCAGCCCACGATACGTGAATGGGTGGTGCAGGGCCGTCGCTATGTCGCTGGAGCGGTCTACCAACAGCAGCAGCGGTCTGCCCAGCACGGACGACGGCGCAGGCACTAGCTGCTTGTCGCTCAGCGCGTCGTTGAGGCGTAGTGAAAGCCGTCGCGCAACCTCAGCAGCCGCCCCTGAGCGGGAGTGCACGATGATCGGTAGCACCTGCATCGACAGGCATACGTGGGAGATGCCCAGAACTACCTGGTTCAGGTGCTCTTCAATCTCCTCCTCCTTAGCGTTTGTCTTGTTCAAGATCAAAAATGAGTTGTCGAGCATCAAGGAAAAGAGGTCGTTCTCGAGGGCCACGTAGCTCAGTGTACGGTCAAAGACGCGGATGTGGCGGATCGACTGCAGCGGCGAGCTGCATAGCCTCTGCGCCAGCAGTTCTAGCTGCGGACGAGGAATCTGCTTCGTGAAGTTCAGATACACCCACTCGTACAGGCTGTGCGCACAGTCGTCCGCTATGCGAGAGATGTTCTCCTCGGTGGGGGCGCAGAAGTAGATTGCAGGCGCGCCGGGGACCGAGTCCCGCTCCGTTGCGATGTGCAAGTACAAGGTTACACCGAGCTCTCGCAGCCGGCCCACCTTCAGAAGTGGAGCGATGATATCGCGGCCCCAGTCGTCGAAGATAAGCAGCCGCCACGTCGTCACGACGGGCTCGGCCGAGTTTGCCGCCGCTGTGGAGTACACATCCGGCACCGGCCTTCCCTGTGCATCCAGTGGTAGCGCCATTTTAATCATCTCAGCCAGCACCGCTTCTTCACGCTGCCGCAACCAGTGGTGGTGTTGTTGGGCCGCAGCTACCCCGAGGGGAGCACCACTGGCGCCGCGAAGAACGCTGCGACCGCCTGAAGGGCTCGAAGGCCCTCCCATGGCCGACATGGGCGTATCGAACATGGTTGAGAGAAGAAAGTGGGGGGGTCTACTAATACGCAGCGGCAACAGAAAACACAAATAGATACACAAACACGTGATGACTGTACAGTTGAAGGCGTGAAGAAGCAGAAGCGGGGGCCGGAGAAACTAGGGGAGCCTTTGTCTGGGAACGAAGGAGGCAATGCCCACGTGCAAAGAGGGGATGGCTGCTGCACGGCGTTTTCGCTTCCGCGCTCGGAAGAAGGCGGCAAAAGAGACGAGCAGATGAGAATGCACAGCACGGAAGATCAAGCAGCGCCGCGACATTATTAAGAGACAGCACAAGAAGAGCCAAGAAGATCGCAGAGTCGCCCTTCGGTTGCCAGCGATGTCATTTCCAAAACAAAGCACGACAGCGACTGAGGGGAAAGGCCTCTCCGGTCGAAGAAGTCATGCGAGCAGAACACGCTGGCTTCTTTTACCCGCAGCCTTATGTACATTCTAAGCGTTCTTTGTTCCACCTAGCAGAGCCCACCAAAAATAAAGTTGAAGAGCGAGAGCAGCAGCTTCGGCGCTTCAGTGTCGCGCAGCACACCCATTTAGCGTCGGCCGCCATATACAATTACAACTCCCGCCATTCCCACACACGCACACACGCACATGAGCACAGTATAGCCCCGCTTTTCCTTTTCGGTGTGTGCGGGCTGCAGTCCAACCATCACGGGAAGTCGATGTCCCAGTACTGTGAAGGCGTGTTCTGTAGCGAGTCGTACGATGCCTGGGATGCACAGGGTGTGATTGACGCCTCATCCCCCGCGAAGCTGGGCGGTTGTTCTTGTGGGCTTGAAGCATGTGTGCATGGCTGCGCGTCTCTAGCACCACCACCGGCGGCGCGACGTACAGCTTGAAAGATCGCCTCTGTTTGAGCCACATCTTCTGCGCGTTGTTGTCGCGTGCGCACGTACCCGCAAAGAGGCGGTGACGGCGCCACACGTCTACCTGCGCTTCCACGTTGCGGAAAGGTCGACCCGTCGATGTCTGTGCTCGCCCCAGAGCCGAGACCTGCTGGGTAGCGCGGAGGTCGCTGGGGCCGATACGCCTGAGCAGCTGCCGCTGCTGCTGCGTCCACGTCTACACCAAGGCACGGTAGCCCTTCCAATGGTGCGGCGCGAGCCCCAACGCTATTGCACTCTCTGAGATCCATGTCGCCAAGATCACCCTCGCGATGTCGCTTGCCAGTGCCCCTCGGCGCTTTCTTTGGGCTCTGTGGGGCATCAGTGCGACTCTTGACAGCAGTCTTATCGCCCTTTGCTCTCCGAGAGCCAAAAGATTTCGGAGGTGGTGGTGGCAGAGCGGCGATCGTAGCCAAAATATCTGTCGCTGTCAACGCAACGCGCGGAGCCGACAAAGCGCAGGCATCCAACGGAGAAGATGCACCGCTGGCCTCCGTCTGGCTCCAAGAGAGTTCAGTGTGAAGCACACCAGATAAATGCAGCACATTAAATACTTGTGACGTCGGCAGCGACTTTGCAGTAGACACCTTGGGACGTCTCAGAGCTCGAGAAGCACCCGACTCCTCCGCAGATACGCAAGGACCAATGGCGATGTTGCCTGAAAGCGTAGATGTGCCATCACTGATATTTGCAGAGGACTCGCTACACTTGAGGCACGTCGCAGACGCTGCCGATGGCGCAATCGCGAGAGGCGCATTACCCAGTTCGCCCTGGTGTAATCTGCTGGTCAGCTTATCCGTCCGACAAGCCATCCGTGGTGGAGTTGGAAAGAACACCCTTTCATCCTCTATATCACTCCACGTGGCCGTCTGTGTTGCGCTCAGAAGCGGTGAAGGGGTTCTTCTATCTAAGGCTTCCCCAAGAGTACTCTTTAGTGGTAACGATGAAGGTGAGGTGCACATCTTGCAACTCCCTAACCGCGCTGCCGAGCTCCCCATAGCCTCCCTATTCTCGGGCGGTGAGCCCGGTTGAAGGGCACAACAGAACTCGCCAGCAACATCATCATCCTCTTCACGGCAAGTCTTACTGGGTGTGCTTACCCTCGCATCCGCATCCCTTGTTGAAGTGTGGCCCAGTTGGAAAAGGAGCGCCCCCACTGGTGGTGATGGGATGCAGGCGGCAGGGCTTGAATGCCTCTGATCACGGCCACCACTGCCTTCTCGAGCTTCACCATGTTTTTGTGGGATGTTGTGCTGCGCAATAAGATCCTGCAACGCGTCGTACACCCTTCTCGCGTCGTGCGTAACCCCGGCGGAGGGCAAATGAAGTTGTTCGACTCGCACAGACGGGGAAGCGGCACCTTCGTCTCCGTTGCGAAGCAACGCGAACACGGGGAGCAAAAGCGACGGTTGAATTTCGTGAGATGCACCGGGGCCTGCGCTGCGCTCATCGTCTTTCCGTGGCCCTTCAGCTCTGCTGCATGGCGGACTCTCTTTCGCCTCAGCCTCCTTCACAAGCCCACTGCTTTCTCGCAGTCGGCACGACTCCAATTTGCCATCAGCGTCTGCAGGCAACGTGGGGCGCCTCACATCAGAACCTGAAGAGCAATGGCGATGAATGGCAGATGCGCCAAGTAGTGACGACATGCACGCGTACAGCCGCGTGAGAACCGCCACCTCCGCCATTTGAGCGTGTCGCAGGCGCTCCTCGCACGCCTGCACCGCGCGCTGTCTTGCCTCCATGCCCAGCAAAGGCATCTCTACGCTGCGAGAAAGAGAGTCTTCTTTTTGCAGAGTCAATGGACTTTGTCTCTCCGTGGCAGAACTTCCCAGAAGCTCTTGGAAGGTTTCCCAACCCGTGCCATGCAGCGTGTCATCACACCTTGTTGCCAGCGGTGATGACTCGGCACAGCGGACGCCGTAGGCAAAGACATCATGACGCAGCGCCGTCGCATCCCTGGCACCTCTGTATGGTCTGCAGCCGTCCTTGGAAAATGGCCCCGCGAGATCGAAGGAGCGGTGTGGGGGTGTTGCCATCAATCGAAGAGACACGCCGCACCGCTTCACCTTCGAACCGCACAGCAACACATATATGCGCCGCTTCACGTGGAAAGGCGAAGTCCGAGGCACCGCTGGGAAGACGAAAATGAAGGTCGAATGCCGCAGTGCTGCCACTTGCACAGTTCTTCGGCAGCGCACTTGTCACACTACCTTGTGTTGCTCTTGTGTTGGTCTAGCGCAGGCTGGGTGAGTTCGCGCAGTTGAGCTGTGCGCGCCAAAGCGATCGAAGTAGAAAAGAATGAAGAGGGGAGCAGCAGAAGAGAAATGTGGTAAGCACAGAGGCGAGGCTCCTCCAAAGGTCAATGCGAAAACGCGCTACAGCACCGTTTGAATACCTTCGCAACACGAGTTACCGAGCACCTCATGCGGTGAGAAGCCCGGCAAATCCCTTTTACAGAGAAAATCATAAAACCAAAAAGCGAAGCGGAGGACTGACAGAAAGCAGAGTGCCTCTGCGTCTTTAACCGTGCTGCCTTCACCTGCCAGCAGTGACATTCCCGAAGCGCGGCGCACGTGAATTGTTGTGGCTGACTGACTTGTTGAAATGAGGTAAATGAAAGAAAGAAAGTAGAAACACTGAAGTAGCCGGCAAATCGCACGCTCCACAGAAAGTGGATGTGTGAAGCAGCTCGCGCCACCAGAAGGCGAGGAAAGGCTGTGCTGAGGTCGCTGTCGCTCGCCCGACCCAGTCAACTGAAATGCACAGAGCAACGCTTCTACAGCAATCGCTCACAACACGACTCCCCTTCCAACTGAAGCAAACGAAGTAGGAAGTGAATCCCTTCATTCGTCTTCCGCAGACCCTTCTCTGTGTGCGTGTGTGCTGCCCATCACGCTCGATTCATCACTCTTCGCTCGTCC